>SNQJ01S0016676.1:151292-178422 GCA_010110895.2 Picea sitchensis
GTAGCTACCTTTGGAAGTCATTACTTCCCTTGAAAAAAAACTATTGATTATTTCTCATATATTGTGCATGGTGTATTGTGGTGTATTGGTGTAACTCTTATACTATTGTTCATTTCTCATTGGATATAATTGAATGGTTTAAGAATAAGTTGAAAAAGGTTTGTAAATTGTACTTGATATTGATTCACCCCCCTCTCAGTATCAACAATAGCGACCTATAGATTCTAATGCCCTCCTTTTTTGTGCGTGGATGATGAGCGGAGGATGTGTTGCCCAGTCGTCTACCCCTGTTGGTTGTTCTTGGTTGATTGATGTTCATTGTGCCTTCTTGTGTTGAGTAATTCTGCCATTGTTATCATTCCTATCCCCTAAATGTGACTCTGCGTTTTAATATATTCCTAGATAGTTTAGCTATGTGTTTAATGCACTCCCTGGTGATTGTACTCTACGTTTTTCTCACCTCTCAACGACATATTTACCCTGCAAATTTACTAGCTTTTTTCACTGAATATGGTACCGTTTTTCTCTCCTGTGTAATAGTAGAGGTTTATTATTTTGACTACAATTTGATTCGCTTACACAGAAAATCCGCCTCCTTACTTCGCACGATTTTTATGCCTGAATTTTATATGCCTGATTTTGAATTTATATGTCTGTGTTATAACGATTTCGAGTTTTATGCCTACGTGTTAACGATTTCGAATTATATGCCTACGTTATAATGATTTCAAATTTTATTCCTGAATTTTATATCCCTGATTTCGAATTTATATGCCTGCAATATAAAAATTTCGAGTTGTATGCCTGTGTGTTAATGATTTCGAATTATATGCTTGCATTATAACGATTTCAAATTTTATGCCTGAATTTTATATGCCTGATTTCGAATTTATATGCCTGCAATAAAATAATTTCAAGTTTTACGCCTGCATGTTAACGATTTCAAATTATATGCCTGCATTATAACGATTTCAAATTTTATGCTTGCGTTATTACGATTTCAAATTTATATGCCTGAGTGTTAAGGTTGTGTTAATAATTCGGTTTAGATTTTATATGCCTGCAATTACCCCATGCGTTTAAATGTATCTCAACCGCTTCGGCTATCACCGTCATGTGATGGGTAGTTGACGGTTCTAGGCAATCAACAACATTAATTTTTATTGAGAGATAGCATATGGTAGATTTGGCTGCATTTTTACATTTGTCTAACAACGATCGCATTAATTTTGATAGTGTATCCCTATTAGTCAGCCCCATCATGAATTTCTTCTTCACAACGTTTCATGTATAACCTGCTAGAGATAGCATTTGTTTTTCCTGTGTTTGGGGTAGTGAATTGGTTGTGAGCATATCTTCCTGCGTTTTTATTTTTTTGACAGCCATAGCTCCTTAATCACTCACGAGCTACCTCAGTTTTCGTTTGATGAACCCCGAATGCCAACAGATTCTTTATTTTTCCTTCTGGCAACGAATTATGTGTCTGTAATTTTGTATTGCGATTTTAATGGTGCTATATACGGCAATGAATTAGGCGACTGTGATTTGAGTATTTCAATTTTAATTACTATCGTTACAACAATTCTCTGGATTGGTGCTTAGCGGTTTTTTTTTTCTTTTTATAATCGCTATCCATATTCCCTTATGTCAACAATTTAGATTTTCCCATGGCTGGGTGTAACAGTACTACCTTGATTCCTAACAGCACTTAATTAATACCTACAGTAAGTAATGGCAGTAAACTTGATGGTATGCCAGCGTTGACAGTAAGCTTGAGTGAGTGACAACCCCTTTTTATATGTGTTATGTTTAGTAATAGTCAACAACAACATAGCATAGACTGAACAACGTTTTAGCGTTTGTTATTGAAAGTCTTACCCAACCTGCTTGTAGTGAAATGATTACACCTAGATACATACTACCATTTTAAAATACAACTAAAAGAAAGTGTGTGTGTTTATCTAATGGATTAAGGAACGACATCTAAATGGCATTTTATGGACAGTGGATTACACAATAATATTGTTAGTATTGTTAGACCATTGGTGGTAAATTAATATTGTCATTAGTGTTATAATTATAGTGTTTTATATCAATATGGTTAATAGCGTATTATACTAATATTGTTAATAGTGTCAGATTAATAGTGTTACATATTGATATTGTTGTTATTGTTATATATTGTTAAATTGTCGTTTTAGATTTGTATTTATTGTTTAAGTAGGACTTGTTAACTTAGACAACAAACCGATTATTATATAAGCAACCTGATTTAGTAGTTCACTTAATTTAATGGACAGTGGTTTTTGGTTAGTTAGCATTTCTCGATGTTGTTCAGTGCCTAAATTAAGTTACCTTGTGATAACCTTTACGACCATAGTAGTATGTTTACCGTTCAATCCTTCGCTCTCAGACCTCTTTCTTAAATGGGTTGGGTTGTTGGCGAAGTCGTGTGTTTGATTGCGCCTTTCCTTGGAGAGACGTCATCTTGCGTCCTATTGACCTGTTGCTTGGGGGGGGGTGTGTAGTTCCTCTTGTCAGTAACTCGGCTCCTAGCGAGTTGGATTCATCTGAAGTCCTTGGTCCAGATAGGTTAGGTAACTCCAGTGTTATCACCACACCTATCACCTGGGGATGTCATGAATCCCGATGAGGAGATCATGGTGCGCCCTATTGGATAGAGGCGAATGATAACTTTGTCAGAGTTAGCGCCTTCCGTGTGAGTGTTGTTGATCATCCTAAGTTTTCTAAGGGCACATGGGTTGAACACCTTCATGCGTTGGTCGCATGCCATCGAGGTCCTAGTTAACGACCATTGAAGTCATTGTGTCGGGATGGGGTTGTTGTCCCTTAGCTTGTAGGCGTGGTCATGTTTGTGTCGGGGAGGTAGTCGTTTCTCCTTGTTGTTTTATGCATGTTCCACCCAGTTTCTCTTGTGCCAGTGTGTGGATTCATAGTGATTTGTTTCCTGTTCTTCGGGAATGGTGCTCACCGGCATATGTGTTGTTTAGTTGTAATCGTTGTTGTCGTCCTGTTTTAAAAAAAAAAAAAAAATCACTTTATGCTTCACTTGTAGTTGTAACAAAGCGGTTGTTACAACCATACCATCAACCATATACCAACATGTACCATGAGATGTGCCTCAACCGTATACCATATCACTCATGATATGTCTCAATCATCCTATACACCATGTACCATGAAGTGCCTCAACAAAGTACCAAAGCATGTACCAAGATCACCAACAAATGTCTCTAACCATGCACCATATCATAAATAACATACCTAAAACAACATGTCAATCATCCATAGACCATGTACCTCAAACATCTTCCATATCACTCATGATATGCCTCAACCAATTACCAAAATATATCCCATAAAACATGCACCATAACATTACCAAAATATATTACCTCAACATGTACCATACCATCACCAAGATATAACCTTAAAAAAATGCATATAAACATACCTTTAATCATGTAGCAACCTTACTGCATCATCATACCTTGCTGCAACCTGGAACAAGCATCCCCTTTACTTTAACTCGTCCCCGCTACCTCATATTCGTCAATAGATCAAGTGTTCACTATATAGATATTCAATGAACTTGTATGTAAGAATGAGAGACTCTTGATGTGTATATATACTCTTCCATGCAACTTATTTTTAACCACTTTACCCTTAATTAATTTGTTGTTGTAACCACTTTACCCTTAATTAATTTCTTGTTACAATTGTTTTACCCTTTTTCCTAATTTTAGAGTAATAACTATTTTATCTTTTTTCCTAATTTTAGGGTCATAATTGTTTTATTTGTTTTCCTAATTTTAGGGTCATAATTCTTTTATCCTTTTTCTTAATTTTAAGGTCATAATTGTTCTACCCTTTTTCCTCATTTTAGGGTCATAATTGTTTTACCTTTTTCTTAATTTTAGGTTCAACCTGTACTTTCTTGTTACAACCACTTTTCCCTTAATTAATGACTTTGTAACTGTTTAGGGATTATTCACCATTCTTCAGGGCTTCCAACTGAATAAAACTGAGGTACTATGATGCTGCCAAATCTGGTATGTCTTTGAACAGAATTTAGCTCTAAGTTTCAATCTTCAAACTGTACTTTGTTCTTGTTTTGGAAAACAAACAGTTATGCAACTTTTATGCTCATATTTTAATTGGTTAAGTGTTCTTTGAGGTGCCCTTGCAAGTTTTTTTGAACCAATGGTTAGCACATGCAATATAGCTCAAAACAATTAACACTCCTCTAGATATTTACAACACTATCAGGCTGATATACACTCTAAGCATGCATGAAATGAGCACAAGTGTTTTTGGCCAACATGACCCTGGACAAAAACCCCCACGGGGAAAACCAATTTGGAATGGAAGTATATATAATTGAATTCTAAAGCATAGAGTACAACAAGTAATACAATATGATGGAACTGGTATACATAACAAGCTCCTCTCGAGTCTTGCCAAAGGAACCAAGAAGATATGCACCCAAGCTTAGTGCGCCTCTTCCCTTGTTTCCAAACTCGCTAAAGTGATGTGCCCTTGATCCTTGTTGCTCTGAAGAAGAATCCCTTGCACCACAATGTGCTCTTGTGTGCTACATMTCCAATGAGACAAAAAAATCATCAATCTCTCAAGTATAGCTCATGYCTGCTAGGTGTGTACCCTCCTCCTATAGTGCACCCTCCTCCAAGAAAATGTGATCATCACAAATAAATAGGGTTCCAAGCTTCCATAACTCCTCCATGAATAGAAGYGCCCAAGTGGCCCTCAACCATAKCTTCCAAACTCATCCTCATGCTCCCTCTAAAACTCTCCAAGTGAACATAAGAGTGAATGAGCCTCCTTAGGCCCTATGCGCCCCTCTTGAACCTCCATAAGGAAACCTAGGATTTGGATGGCTAGGATCTTCCCTTGCCATATCTAATGAAAGGTTGAGATCATACCACAATAATATCACTCACAAACCCACTTTTGGTTAAGTTCCATAAGTTCACTTTATGTTCCCTCATTCACCCACTTAGTGAATAATTAGTCATGTTTTCCTTAAGTGACAAAAAATCAACTTTTTGACTTAAGTGAAATCAAAGTTGAATTATACATAAAGTACAAGATACATAGTCCCAATGTATTTACCACTTGTGGTTAGATACCCAAAACCACAAGGGGACCACTTCCCAAGGTACACTAAAAATCAACAGTCACTCTTACTGAGGAAAGTGTTTCTCACCAAGCCCATCTTGTCTTTGAAGTAGACATGTTTTCCCCTTGGCAGGGCCTTGGTGAGAATATTTGCAACCTGTTGATCAGTGGGAATATACTACAACTGTACTTCCCCTCACTGAACCCAATCTCTGATGAAGTGGTATCTGATCCTTATATTCTTCGACATGTCATGAAATGTTGGATTCTTAGAGAGTTTGATGCAACTCTGATTATCACAGTGAATGATAGTTGGAGGAAACTCCTAACCAAATAACCCTACCAACAAATTACAAATCCAAATGGCCTCGCAACTAGCCTGACTGGCTTCCATATACTCTACCTTAGCTAAACTCAAAGAAAATGACTTATGTTTCCAGTTGTACCAGGAAACAAGTTCTGACCCCATCCCAAAACATCACCCTAAGGTGCTCTTCCTATCAATAGCACATCCTTCCCAGTCTGAGTCTATGTATCCAACCAAACTCACTCTATCCCCTATGACATAGTCCAAGCCATAATCCACTGACCTTGCAATGTACCTCAAAACATGTTTTTCCCCAATCCAGTGAACACTCTTCGGATCTACCATGTACTGGATGAGAGTGTTCATGGAAAAACAAATATTTGATCGAGTTTTGACCAGATACATCAACAATCCAATCAATTGTCTATATCTTGTAGCATCCACCAAGTAGGAATATGAAGCTCTAAGATTCTTCCAGTTAGTGAACATGGGTGTCGACATGGGCCTGCAGTCCTCCATATGAAACCTGCTCAAAATGTCTGCAACATACTTCCCCTGTCCCAGGACTATGTGACCCTCCTCCTTCCATACATCCATGCCCAGAAAATAATGCATCAAACTGATGTCACTCATCTCAAACTATGATGCAAGTCCCCGCTTGCACTCAACTATGAGATGCTATGCTCCCATGATGAACAAGTCATCCACATATAAAATGTGAATGAGTGTGTCCTCACCTCTAATGATGTAATAGATTTTAGGATCAACATCACTCTTCTCAAATCCCATCCAAATAAAATATGAGTCAATGTATGAATACCAAGCTCTTGGAGTTTTCTTCAGACCATACAGTGCCTTTCTCAAAAGGCACACGTGAGACTCTCTCTCACTCACCTCGAACCCTTGTGGTTGCTCAAAGTGCACCTCCTCCTCAATAAATCCATTGAGAAATGTGGTATTTACATCCATCTTATGTATCCTCCAACCCATCTATGCCTCTATGGAAATAATACTCCTAATGGAAGTGTATCTCACAACTGGTGTGAATGTCTCATCATAATCAACTCCCTCTACCTAAGAGAATTCACGCACCACAAACCAGGCCTTGTGTTTTTCTATGCTATCATCTGCAGCATAATTTGTCTTGTACAACCATATCGAAGTCACAACTGACTTCCCCTCTAGCCTTGGAACCACCTCCCAAACATCATTGTGCATAATGGAGTCATACTTATCCAGCATGGCCTCTCACCAAACCTGTTGGTCAAATTCCTGTGCAAATGTCTGTGGCTTTTCATATGTGATGCTCATCACCATCACCAAATAGCACCCAAGCCTCTCTAGTGCTCTACTCTCCCTGAAATATCTCTTGGGATATCCCACATTATCCTTGTCTTCCTTCAAGGTTTGTTGAAACCATCTCGGTTTCCTCTTCCCTGGAGTAACCAAGGGAGAAGTAATATCTCCTCACCCAAGTGTATATGCCTCAAATATAATCCCAACACTCTGAGATCCTGAATCCTATGCACCCTATGCCTGAACCCCCTGTGACTGTGAACCAAAATTTGTGCAAGGTGACCCTTTCACCCCTGAAAATGGTGTACGAGACACTTGATATTGTGCTCTCTATGAAACATCAATCGGTATCTCTGCATCATCCTCAATACTAACTCTCGACTCGAGAGACCTCCGTAAATCTCTACCCTCCTAAAATATAACATCTCTTCTCATGACCACTCTCCGTTGTGATGGAATGTAAATCCGGTAGGCCTTTGAGACCTATGAGTACCCAACTAGAATCCCTTGTTGGGTTGTGGGGTCTAGTTTTGTCCTCCTCTTTGAGGGGACATGAAAGTGAGTTGAGCAACAAAAAATCCTAATGTGCTTAACATCATGCCTCCTACCAATGAAGGCCTCCTTAGGAATATTCTTCCCCAAAATTCTGTGGGGACTCATGTTCTGCAGGTAAACTACAACAACACTCGCCTCATCCCAAAGGTATAGGGGGAACTATGATCATGGAGCATAGATCTTGTTGCACATGTAATCACCATGTTATTCCTCTTATAAACCTCATTCTATTGGGGGTTGTAAGGCATGTTCATCTGAATTATGATCCCTGCATGGGTACATAAGTCTAAAAACTACCTGGAGGAATACTCACCTTCGTTGTCTAACCGCAAGACCTTGATCCTCTTTCCTGTCGGGTTCTCCACGAGAGCTTTGAACTCTTGGAACCTATTGAAGACCTCACTCTTGGCCTTTAGGAAATAGATCCAGGTCTTCCTTGAGTGGTCATATATTAATGTGGGATAGTAATCACAACCACTCAAGGACACCCAAGACATGGGCCCACACACATCTGTGTGTACTAAATCTAGTACCCCAACTGACTTGTTTCCACTGTTGGGAAAAGCATCATTGGTAAACTCACCAAGCGCACACCCTCTACACACATCCTGATACTCTAAGATGAATTGTGGCACTCCTGTCACAAACTCTCTCAATCCTCCAAGAGCTCCATGATGAAGGCAAGCCATCCTCCGATGCCACAATTCACACAACTAACTTCTATTGTCATTGCTCGCTTCCAAAGCATGAAGGGGCTGAAAAATAAATCTGAATAGTTTCCCATCCCTCACTCCAATCACCTACCCTGAGGTGAGATGGGACTCCTTGGGGTGTATGAGTAGCTCTGTCCCTCTGAAGGACACCTCAAGACACCTATCTTGGAGAGTGGAAACTGATATCATATTCTTATTCAACCCATGGACGTAGAGAACATCCCTGAATGAAAGAGGTGGCATGCTCTCCCTCTGAAAAGTAATTGTGCCATGTCCAACAACTCTGACTATGGAATCATCACCAAGGGAAATCTTGATCCTGACCTATATATCTCTGAGGTCAATAAAATGATATTTAAAACCATTCATGCGGCTCGAAGGCTCGTTTCCTATGTACTAAATGCTAGGTGTCGTCTCAACTGAAATGCAACAAATGAGGAAGGCACACTCCCTCTCAAATTGTGCCTGAAACTCTGCCTCATCCGTTGTAGTTTCTATACCACCCGACTTATTCTTCATATTGGGAAATTTTCCATCATAGTGCCTCATCCTATTACAAGCAAATCACTTCACTTTTCTCATATCCCTCTTCTTCCCACTGCCACTCTCTGTCTATGGCTTGGCCCCCATCTTGGAAACCTGACGTGCACTCTTGTCGACCTTCTTATTTCCCTTTGTCCAAATATAAATATCCTCATCACCCTCAGATATTCGTTGATATCCTAAAGACGCAGAGTTTCATATCAACTCCTCCTGTATGAAATCATCCCAAAGTCTCTCCCAAGTAGGAAAGACCTGTTGGGAAACAACGCCTCGTACAAATGAACCCCAAGGTTTGGTAAAGTTGTTTAAGGTTGTCCTCACCATAAATTTTGGATCCACAATCTCTATGACCACTTCTAAATGATATCAAATCTGAGTGAATCTTCAAAGGTATGAAGTGATCGACTTAGTCTTGAGCATCTGAATGCTCCTGAGTTTGTCCTACAGAACCATCTTCTGGTTCTAGTTGGGACTATGGTAAATCTTGCACAAGGATTCCCATATCTCAAATGCATAGTCTTTACTAGTCAAGTGGGGTATGATGTGATCCTTCACTACATCACAAATGGTCCTTTTCACCTTGGTGTTTTCCTTCCTGAAATTTGCATCCAACAATGGTGATGGAGCAGGTGCAGGAGAAATCACCACGGGAGCTTGAACTATATCCCATAGTTCAAGATCCTCCAAGAAGAAAATGATCATGGTCTTCCAAGGGGACTAGTTGCTAGCTCTGACTAGCGTATCCTTTGCCTGTATCTGGGATATTGACATATCTGACCAATGAAATTACACTAATGGTATAACTACAAAATAACACTTCCTCACTCCTATCAACATAGGAGTGAAAAGAGACAATCAAACTACAACCTCACTCCTAATAAAACAAGTGTGAAAATAGGTTGTCCAAATCAGCCTCACTCATGTCAACATATGTGTGAAAATATGTTGTCTACTAGGTCCACAACAATCCTGCAAGTTGTCCAACAAATCAACCAACAAGCTATCCAACAAAACTGTCAACTAGTTATCCCAAAAATATACCAACAAGATGTCAAGAAGCTTCCCACAAAATGATCTATAAATAAGCAAGTGTTCGCCAACAAGGCTCTGATACCATGAAGAAAACTGAGGTACTGTGATGCTTCCAAATATGGTTTGTCTTTGACCAGAATTTATCTCTAAGTTCCAATCTCCAAACTGTACTTTTTTGTTGTTTTGGACAACAAACAATTATGCAACTTTTCTGCTCATTTTAATTGGTTAAGTGTTCTTTGAGGTGCCCTTGCAAGTGTTTTATAACCAATGGTTATCACATGCAATATAGCTCAAAACAATTAACACTCCTCTATATCTTTACAACAATATCAAGCTAATCTACACTCTAAGCATGCATGAAATGAACACAATTGTTTTTTGTCAACATGACCGTGGATAAAAACCCCCTGGGGAAAACCAGTTTGGAATGGAAGTATGTATAATATATGTATAAATCATAGAGTAGAACACGTAATACAATATGATGGAACTTGTATACATATAAAGCTCCTCTCGAGTCTTTCCAAAGGAACCAAGAAGATATGCGCCCAAGCTTAGTGCACCTCTTCCCTTCTTGCCAAAATCGCTCAAGTGATGCGCCCTTGATCCTTGTTGCTTCGAAGAAGAATCTCTTTCACCACAATGTGCTCTTGTGTGCTACCTCTCCAATGAGAGAAACAAATAATCAATATCTCAAGTCTAGCTCATGCCTTCTAGGTGTGTGCCCTCCTCCTATAGTGCGCCCTCCTCCAAGCAAATGTGATCACCACAAATAAATAGGGGTCCAAGCTTCCACAGCTCCTCCATGAATAGAAGTGCCCAAGATACCCTCAACCATAGCTTCCAACCTCATCCTCATGCTCCCTCTCAAACTCTCCAAGTGAACATAAGAGTGAATTAGCCTCCTTAGGCCCTATGCACCCCTCTTGAACCTCCATAAGGAAACCTAGGATTTGGATGGATAGGATCTTCCCTTTCCATCTATAATCAAAGGTTGAGATCGTCCCACAATAATATCACTCACAAACCCACTTTGGTTTAATTTCCCTAAGTTCACTTTATGTCCCCTCATTCACCCACTTAGTGAATAATTAGTCACTTTTGCATTAAGTGACCAAAAATCAACTTTTTTACTTAAGTGAAGTCAAAGTTGAATTAAACATAAAGTACAAGGCACATAGTCCCAATGTATTTCCTACTTGTGGTTAGAGACCCAAAACCACAAGGGGACCACTTCCCAAGGTACAATGAAACTCAACACCAACTTCATGAGGCCATAACTCCTCAACCATGAGGAACCACATGGCTTACCACCTACTGTTGGAAACTACATGACAAGAAATATCCATCCATGAGTATGTTTCTTGCATTTATGTTTTCCTTCACATTCAAATTCCTCAAACAACTTCAAGTTCCACAACCACACCTTCGAGGCTTCCTGTAGAATTCATCAATTACATGCTTCTCTTATAATTCTTCTAGGGATGACATCAATCAACTTACCAACAATATCAACCACACAAATGACAACCAACTATCCAATGATTAACCAAATTTCCAATGATCTCATCCACATATCTGGGGCTTCCATACTTCTCCAAGGGTTGACTCGATCACATCTCTAGGTATTTCATACTTCTCCAAGGGTTTACATCAATCTCCAAGGATTGAAATCAATGACAACCAACTTTCCAACAATCTCCCCCTTTGGAATTGACAGAAACGCTAATGGAATGCGTTGATGGAAACATGACAACCAACTTTCCAACAATCTCCTTGAATTGACAAACGCTAATGGAATGCGTTGATGGAAACACTCATGCTCATATAGGCACGGCAATCAGCATTCCCCGCCAGCGGCCGCCACCACCGGGGACCTTTCACTCCACGGCCCGAAGAGTCGATGTTTCCCACTCCCTGAGTTCTTTACCCCACGCCTTCTCGGGCGATCATCCCTTCGCTGCATCGGAGATCGGAACTGGCGATATCGCGAGCCTCACGGTGCTGTCCCTGGAGAAAATAAAACCCGAACCCCGACGGTCAGAGGTCAACCTCGGGGGATTCCTACACGCGGCGCGAACCTTTGTCTATCCAACTCTCGAGTACCGAAAATCCGATATCCCACGAGCACTCCACCCGGACTCCACTCTGACTCCCGTCCTTAATGCTTTCTTACCGCCACGTCAGACTTCGCGACTCGCTGGTCCAACTTCAAGTTCCCCATCGGAAACCTCCGAATGCCGAAACTCCGAAGCATTCGATTCGCGGCTACCTCGCCCACACTGGATCGACTTCCGGCCCCAACTACCGGGAATCGCCTTTTCGCGATCCTAACGTGTACGGGACTATTGCACTTTCAAGGACCCCGACTACCGGGATGTGCTATGGAAATGGTTCCTCCGCGGTAATCAAGGGGTTTAAAACCTCGGGCAGCTCTCCTCACATCGACCTGCATTCTAGAGTTCGACTCTCCTCGATAACTCCGCCGTCGACTTTCCTTCATGAAGAGGTCTCTCACTCTCCCCCCCCGCCCCGCGGCGCCCACCGCCGGGTCAGCCAATAAACCAAAGGGCTATCCTTTCTGAGCTTCGCCCTTCCCATTCCTTCGTAGAACCTTTCCCTGCACTCGCCACCCTTCAACCTTTCAACTTCTAAGTGTCGGTTCCTCCGTTCTCGTGCACTCACGCCATGCATAACCTCGCTTCTTCCTTTTCTTTAATTTCTACTTCGATACCTAGTCCGGCCCCACTCACCTCAAGACGTTCGAATACTGCATTCTCAACTCTGAACGAGGTGAGAACAAGGTTTCACCACTTAGCCTTCGACGGTCCTATGCGAGGTATTCATCGCACTCGGGATGCGTGAATCTTCCTGGCTTGCGAAACAATGAGACTCATTCCTCAAGCTTCAACTCCTATATGTAATCACATACGCAAAGATATAAAAGATACGCATAAAGGGAAGCAAGTAAACAGAAACATAACAACAATAATAGTGCGTCCAACACATCCATGACAATTGAATCACAACTCTTCTATTAATTCAATAATTTATACACGCAGGGTTTGACACGTAATTCTCTTGGCTCAGCTTCCTCTACTCTGCTCCGCCCCAATGAATGAGAATGAATCCAATGTACAAAGGAGGGTGCGTTTATTATTCCGCTCTCTGGGCACAGCTAAACTGTGTAATCTACAGCAAATTCTATCTACCAGCATAAAATCAATTAAATGCCTCCCTATCTACTAATGCAATACAATTGCGCTTGGTTTTGAATGCCTCATCCAAACGACGGCGGACCAATTTCCAAGCATTTCAAATGCTACTGCACCGGCCCGTTAGCAAGCAGGTGTTCTTCCTCCGCTGCTCGCTGATGACGCAGATGCTCCCCATCATACCTCGCTCAAATTGTTTTCATGGCTCCTCATAGCTCCTCGCACCGCCCATGTTTCAAAAATTACCGCTTCGCCTCTCCGCCTGGCATCCTCCACCGGTGATCTTTCCACTTCATTAGGTATTCAAAATACTGCTTCTCCTGTTTTCTTGCTCGCTTCTTTTTCCAGATACACTCATCCGGGGCTTCAGGCAATCAGAATCGCCGCTTAATCGGACCACTGGTTCCTCACCTGTGGTTTGTTCCTTCAACTCGTAAGGGTAACCGAGATGTTAAAAGTCTGAGATATCCCACGTTCTCCTCGGGTACCAAGCTCATATGCATTCTCCCAATTTCTGAATTTGCATGGCCCGATCTTTTTCATTTGAGTTTGTTATATGTTCCCGTCAGAAACCTTTCCTTTTTCTCAAATGCTTTAACCATGTCGCTTCAAACTGAAATTGCCTCCTCCGCTGATCGGGTCAAGGCTATATTCCCGATTCGGGATCAGAATCACGCTTCACTTCCATCGCGGAAGTTCCTGCATTGCTCTCAAGAAATTTTTCACTTTCGCGCCATAGTTCGTACCGTTTCGCTCCCTCGAAATGTATTAATTCTCTCGGCCGTGTCCCATACAAAATCTAGAACGAGCTCTTACTCGGGTTCTGATTCACTGAATCGTTTTATGCAAACTCTGCCTGTGGTATGATTCGATCCCAACTGGTGTGATGCTCGTCACCAGACTTCTCAACAGAACTCCCAAGCTTCTCGCTGGACTACTTCGGCCCGTCCATCCGGTTCGCTGGATGGTAAGGCCGGGAAATAATGCCAATTCACCCCTCCCATAGCGCCCTCCAAAAATGACCTATGAATTTGTATCCCGATCCGAGACTAAGCTTCTAAGAATCCATGCAATCTGACTATTTCTTTGAAAAACAAGTTGGTGATGTGTGTGGCATTGCTGGTCTTATGACATGGAATAAAATGTGCCATCTTTGAGAACCCCGGCCCACCACAACAACAAAATGGAATCTAATTGCCGAAGTTCTCGGTAATCCCGTAACAAAGTCCATACTTCCATGGCCTCCCATGGCCTCGCCGTGTATGGGTGGTAGTGGTCGATAGAGCCCCTCAGGTTCTCGCTCGCCTTTGCATGTTGGACAAATTCCTCAAGACCTCGCCAACAAACCTTTACATCGGGCAAGCATACCGCCAAAAGGCGATTCGGCCAAATAGCGGTAAATGTTTCGTCATGCCCAAAATGACCTCAAGCCTCCACCGCTGTATTTCTCCTTCACCAAATTCTCCATCATAGAGCAATCTGGAATACAAAACCTGTTACCCTTGAATAGAAATCCATCCCGTATCAAGAAATCTATCCATGGACTCCTATCTAAGACCGGTTCTCACCGCTTCAGATGTTTCACAAAATCATGGTCTCCCGTGATACATGTCTTCTTCAAATTTTCTTCAAAACCTAAAGTTTTGACTTTGAATTCCTCAGAAGCAACAAGCACTTCCTGCTCAAGGCATCAGCTACCTTATTAGCGGTCCCCGAAATGTGCTTTATCAAAAACATGAAATTTTGCATATACTACACCCATTTTGCATGTCTCTGATCCAACTTTTCCTATTGAGTCACAAAATACAGTGCATTCTTGTCATTTTATAAGACAAACTCCTTCAGGATAAAGTAATGTCTCCATTTATTCAATGCTTGAATGATGGCATAGAACTCTTTGTCATATGTATAATTTCAATTTTCATCATTCAAATATGCCACGTACGTCCGTCTCCTCCCACTCAACACCGACATCATACCCACCGGCGCCACATTTCACTTGGAAGGTTTTCAGAAGTCCGGCAAGCATTCGTAATTGGTTGCTCTATGGATCTTCGCTTCAATAGATTGAGCTTCTTCTACCGGCCCAATCGGAAAATTTTATGCCGCTTCCTCACCGTATCCATCATCGCTGCACTAACTCCACTAAAGTTCAATGAATTTTCGGTGAAACTAGCCAATCCATGAAAGTTTCTAACTTCGTAAAATTATTTCTGATGGCCGATTCTTGATTACTTCCACTTTACTCAGATCCATCTTTAATTCATTTGCCGAGATAACAAAACCCAAGTAAATGAGTTCCGTTCACATGAATGAAATTTTTTAAATTTATCGCCACTTTTCTCAATAAGTAGCCTCTCATCACTGCGGGCTTTCAAATGCCTTGCGTTCTTCCTTCGTTTTACCGAAAATCAGTATATCATCCACGTACACCACAACAAACTTACCAATGAATTCCTTCAAGACTTCATTCATTAGTCGCATAAAAGTACTCGACGCGTTTATCAAACCAAACAGCATGACCAAATGCCATTCATACAAACCTCGCTTGTAGAATGTTGAAAGTTTCCACTCATCTCCTCTCATTCGGATTCATGATATCCGCCTTGAGGTCGACTAAAAATAATTCTGTCTCATTTCGTGCAATAATCCATCAAGTCGTCCATCCTTGGCAATGGAAACCATACCCGGATGGTGACGAATCGCTTCTAGAGTCCGTATAACATTCTCCAACTCCTATCCTTCTTTGGGCTCAGCATCGTTGAACGCACATGGACTAAGACTTCCTCCTCACTCACAAATTTTATCCCGCAGACCCCGAACCTCGCTCTTTTGACCTCCTCGTTTCTCCTTCAGGTGTCAACCAGACAGCTTCTTTATCGCAGAGGCTTGCTCCCCGGAATAAGGTCGGAGTATGATGACTCACACTTACCGGGCGGTAATGAACACTTAGTTCATCCACGCATAATATCAAAGAAAACTCTCCCGCCAGTTGCCGGTCTTCCGGTAAGTCAGTTCAATTCTTGTGCTTGTCAAGACAACCTTTGGTTTCCTGACAACAAAGAACTGAGATCCTCGTTTTTCTCACAGAATTGGAGAAGTTCCTTCCCACTCATGAGCACGTCGCTAATCTCGTGTTTTCACTTCTTTATCTTTTATTGGCAGCAGTTTATGGAATCTCCATCCTTTTCCAGGGTATATATTCATCCATCATGGACGACATTTCTATCATACCGCCATGGTCTACCCGCCAGCATGTGGTATACATCCATGAACACATTACACAAGATCTCGTCATGATAACTCCCAATTTTAAATTTTACTAAGCATTGTTTAGTGACACTTTCCCAGTGTCCTTTCTCTCAGAGCTATCAGACCTTATATGGACTCGTGCTTAGTTACCGCCGCCCAGCTTTTTCACCATCTCAAATGCGAACGATATTATCCGCTCTCCTCACCGCTTTTCCATGATGACTTTGTGAAGCTTTGTCCTTTCGGGCCGTGTAGTCGCTCTCAACGTCAGCTTTTGCACCGAATCGGTTTACCTCCTTTTCGGTGTCGTGCGGATTTTATGCATGCCCAGCCACTTCAATACAAGATTTCATCCACCGCCACGCCGAGCTCAACACGCGGAGCTTCCTCCGGCCCACTTTCCCTCGACAATCCACCTTATGGCTATCCTTACCACACGCGGAAACATGTGATATTCCTCCTCGCCTCTTCCCCACCGAAGTATGTGGTGCATTGGCGTCGGCGTAATCTCCTTGCTGATTTGTTTGTTGTCTCCTCGGCTCAAAATTTTGTCGCCTCTGCTGTGAGGTTCCACACCTCACAGTTTTTCCCTGAGGTCTCCGGGTCCAATCTTCTTTGGGCTCGCTCGCCCGAATACCGCTTTTGCTCTAGGTCGGTTTCCGTCACCGGCCGGTCTTGTTTGCGGGCTCAGCTTTCTTCGGCTGGGAGCTATCCGATACGCATCCTCGACGCTGCCAAGGCGTATAGTCAGCATGTACCATCCTCGAATTCATACCGGTGACCACCGTAGGCCACCTTTCATTAACAATTCGGATGTGACCAAATTGATGTTTAGCCTTATAAAATTTCGTGTAATTCTTCACCGGGTCATCAACTTCGCCTCGTTCTACATCAATGAAGGATCTCGATAATCCTCTAATGAATGGCTTTATCTTGGCGATCATCCCATCCCAGCTTTTGATTTTTGAGCTTTCCTTTGAACTTCAGTCTCATCAGCCGTCCTTTTTAATTCATAGGGTTATGCGGTCCCTTCAACCAGGACCGCGATGTCTTATTTTTTTTCCTCTTCGATGTCCTCATAATCGGTGGTGTCCAATGCTTCTGATCCACCAAAGAAGTTCGGCAAGTTTAGGCTTCCCTCATAAGTCGGGATGTTCATCTTCGTCTTCGAGCTCATCATCGAAATGGCTCTAATCAACCTATCTGTCGAGGAATCTTCTGCTGAGACCTCACCTTCATCATGTCCAACTTCCTCCTCAACCGACAACTCCTTTCGCCACCGCCTTTGTAGTTCCCATATCCTCGAAGTCTCGCCGAGATTCAGGATTCACGCCCATCTCAGCACTACCGGCTGATTTCCGTGATGCTCGCTCTTCTTCTAAGCGCCCCTCGTCTCCGGACAAAAGGACGCTTCTTTCCTACGGCATTGTATATCTCCTCTTTGCTACCCGAACAAAAGGAATTCCAACTCCAGCTCTGATACCACTTTGTTTCAAGAACCGCTATCTCAAAGAAGTATTACACCACCGTGACCTTCTTACTCACGTCCGAGTCGATGTTTCTCCCCTAATTCCTGAGTTCCAATCTACAGTCTTCTCGGCTATCACCCCTTCACGTATCGGGGGATCGGAACTTGCGATATCGCGAGCCTCACGGTGTTGTCTCTGGGGAAAATAAAACCCGAACCCCGACGGGTCAAAGGTCAACCGGGATTCCTACACGCTGCCAACCTTTGTTCATCCAACTCTCGGTAGTAACCGAAAAACTGAGTATCCCCCACGAAAGTGCATCACCTCGACTCCACTCAATTCTCGTCCCACGCTTCATCGCCACGCCGACTTCGCATCAAGGGTCCGCGAACTTCGTTCCTCTCGCCACCGGAAACCCCTAATGCCGAACTGGATATTCCTCGATTCGTGCCACCTGCCCACACTCGGATCGACGGTCCCAACTAAATCGGGTAATCGCGATCCTAACGGTATGGGACTATTGCACTGCTGACTCTCGGACTACCGGATGTGCTATGGAAATGGTTCCTCCGCGCACCTGCGGCTCAACCCTCTCGCGGCTCCTCCGCGATCGACTGCATCTTTAGAGGCCTCGGACTCTCCTCGACAACCTGGGCCAGGTTTTATTCTCTTCCTCTATGAAGAGGTCTCTACTCCACCACCCTCGTCCCGTGAGCCCACTGCCGGGTCGATTTCTCAACAAACCAAAGGGCTATCCCTTCTAAGATCCGTCCTCTGATTCCTTCAAGAGAACCTTCATGCACTTCTGATCACCCTTCAACCTTCAACCGCTTCTATGTCGCTCTGGCTCAGACCCCATGTTATGAAATACAACTCCGCTTCTTCCTCTTCTCTCAGACTTACTACTGATACCTAGTCCGACCTGCACTCATTTGCACGGTTCGAGTACTCAGACCCAACTCTGAACGCGGTGAGAACAAAGGTTTCACCACTCCTAGCTCTCCTCGACGAATTTGGCGCGGGAGGTATTCGGACCGCATCATGCGTGAATCTCTCGCCTAAGTAGAAATAATTTGAGACTCCTATTCCCTCAAGCTAACCCGATATGTAATCACATACAGTGATATAAAAGATATGCATAAAAGGAGGCAAGTAAACAAAAACATAACATCAACAATACAAAGTGTCCAACACATCCATGACAATTGAATCAATTTCTATTAATTCATAATAATTTATACGAGGGGTTTGACAATGCATTCCTCTTGGCTCGGCCTCATACCCCCGTCTCCAATGAATGAGAATGAATCCAATGTACAAAGGAGGGTGTCTATTATTTCGTTTTCCCTCCTACAAATTTAAACCGCTTCCAATTCCATGCTAAATTCTATCTACCCACATTAAAATCAATTAAATGCCTCCCCTATCTACTAATGTAATACAACTGCTCTTGGTTTTGAATGCCTCATCCAAACGATGGCGCACTAATCTCCAAGCATTTCAAAATGTGCGCTACTGCACCGCCCAAATAGCAGGTGTTCTTTTCTCCGCGGCGCTACCAGTCGCTTTGATGACGGTAGATGCTCCCCATCAATATGTATACCCATGTCATGCTCCCCCGTGACCATCACTCCCTATCTCCATGCCCTTCTCTTTATCTCTCCCCTTTGACATCAATGGAAAGGCAGCCCTCTGGGATTCTCCCCACCCTTCTTCATGCTTCAGGGATATTTCTTTGTCTCCATCCCTCCGCATTCTCTTTGTGTTCATGCCTTTTTTTCTTTTCTCTCCGATGACATTATGGGCATAAGAGTAACTCCCTCTATCTGCATGTCTCCCCCTATCTGCATGATACTAATCTTACTTTTTGGATCTCTCTGTCTGATGATTTCTCTTCCCTTGAATTCTCTACAAAATGTCATGTAGATCAAATGTAGGGCTTCCTGTACCTTCTTCCTCTTTCCTCTATTCCAGAGATGTTTTCCCATTGGTGCTTCCTTGTGTAATTCACTTACATATAAAAATCATTCAAATATACTTCAAGTCTTCAATATTTATCATTAATGACCATATTATTCAATAATATCTTCCTCTGGCGATGTATCTTTTGTTGACAATTTCTCTTTCCTTGTTCTACTATGCCTTCAAGTTGTTCCAGAGTTTGTGTTTTAAAGCTATAAAACACACCGCCTGTGGGCATCCAAATATGATAATATTTTTAAAACAAAGAAACAAAGAAAACTAGATCAGATTCCGGGCCAACCTGGCTCTGTCTTTCTTCCCTTTGTTCCCGGATAGTTATGTCGCGTTCTGGTATCGCCTTCACTCCATCGCTCTCTCTAACCTGCTCTATTTGTTTGCAGGATAGTGTTAAATAGGTTCAATGCAATGTTGGTTTGATCTTGTAAACTGGGATCTATGTTTATTGTCTTCCGTTAGGAACTGTCATTGGTGATTGATTTTTATATTTTTTTTATAAAAGGGTTTTAATAAGTTTGTTACTTCGCATATTCGAAGTCGTGATATTGGTAAGACAACTTAAAAACTTAAAATAGAAAAAAATAAGACACAAGTAAGGCCGCTTCCCTCGTTCGCTGATGATTATGAAATTGTA
Organism: Picea sitchensis; assembly: GCA_010110895.2. NCBI lineage: Eukaryota > Viridiplantae > Streptophyta > Pinopsida > Pinales > Pinaceae > Picea > Picea sitchensis. The sequence continues at coordinate 171,452 of SNQJ01S0016676.1, forward strand.
AACAAGGAAACACAATACAGAGAAATATAAGGCTTTAACTTAGAAATAATCTTTATATTGCTACAATAAAGAAAAGGAACGCTTGTGTTTTCTTAACAAAAGAAGATATTATGAACGTAAGGTTACGTGTCTTAAAATTATTAAAATAATTTTAGAGGAAAGGTTGTAATACATTCAACATCCAAACTAATCCGATACTATAAACAATAATTTCATATAATTCCAAATTGATTCACTACTGCTAGAAATTCACATTAAGAAGAAGCTTTAACAAATGAAACTAGAGAAGGATAGAAACATAGTCACCTAATGACAAGATCCAGAATCTCACAGGAATGATATTCGGGATAAACTTTAAAAGCTGATCAACAAATGGTCGTTCCCAAAATTTCTGAAGCCCACTTTCAAATTTCTCAATTTGAAAATAAATGTATAAATACAATTTCGTCCAAAATTTCAGTTGGCAACCAACCAACTTCCTAATCTTCACTGCCAATGGGGACTAATGTCAACCGCTTATGATTATTACAAAATACTAAAAATAGAAATATTTTCAAAAATTTTAACTCTGGAGAGGAAAACTTTCTTTATCTGCTTCGGGGCCATTTTGAATATGTCTTTCTAAAAAATTTACCAAAGCTTTAGGAACCTCAGGTACTTTGTTTGCTTCAAGGGAGAAAAAGTTTCTTTGTAATCCCGGTAATTGATTTACAATTGCCTCTCTGTAGACTTGATTCTCTCAAATTTCGAACTGGGGCCGATCACCCACTTCTCGATTTCTGAAATGCTCACTGCTTTGACATTTGAGATCCCCCTTTTCTTTTCTTCAAGTTCCTCAATTATTTTTAGCTGATGGCTATGAATGTTGATCTCTCCTAAAGACTCGGGCAGGCCGTTAGTCTTATCTTGTAATGAATCTTTTTCAATAGAACCAAAGATTCTTTGACAACCGCTAATAACTTCTTCAATTATTCCTTTATATCCTTCAAGCTTTGTTTCCCATACTTTTAACATCACATCTCCTTTCAACTTTTATGAGATAGACAACTTTTGTGACCGTCCAATTTCTTCCTCCCGTAGCGTAGAGTATCCTTTGAAAGAATCCCTTACGCCTTTTAGTTTCCATTTCCTTTCAATGCCACGTCCAAGGATTTCTTAGATTCATGAAAATAATTCTAGATAGTTTCCAGATTACAAAATACACTTTGTTGTTCCTGCTGGATATAAGCATATATCTCACCGCTTTTAGTCTTGACTGATCTATTTCAATCACTTTGTTAGTAATTGAAATGATTTTATCTTGCAGCAATTTATTTTCATTGCTAAGTGTCTGCACCTGTTCTTGGGTGTTTTGGATCATATGTTTTGCTTCAGTTAAATCTTCATTTAACTTTTGAATATTATCCCTGTATATCCTTAAGTCCGGCCTCGCTTAAGACCCTTTTCATACCCTCCAATCAATTTGTCATTTTTCTTTCAAATTTTATCCGTAGTCAGGATTTCTTGATTTTTCTGTTCTATTGTATTGATCAAATTTTCTTCAGAGTACATATTACCGCATGCTATGGCCCCCATAGACCCCGCCAGCTCTGTAGCAAATGCACTATCCTGTAGCTTTTTCCCATCAATGATTTTGTGTTTTCGACCGCTTTTTCTCCCACTGTGATGTAATTCATGTTTCAACACAACTCTCCTTTTCTTGCTGAAAAAAACTGACGGCATTTCATCTCGCTAATAGGTTCTAAATTTAGCCAATGCATTAACCTTCGTGAGGATTTCCAAAATTTGCCTGAAGTGGGGTTAATGCCGTAATGGGACTCCCAAGTTCCTACGAAGCTGTTCCCCGACGGCTCGAATGTCACGTAGGTTTATTGGGTTTGTCAAGATTTCTTTTCCTTTTCTCTCGTATGTTTTTGTTCTGTGGATCTTCGTTTTTGTACAGGTATCTCAGAAACTTTTAGTTTACCTTTGTCATATGTATTATATTTAATAATAGTTTCAAAACCAGAGGAATGGTCGGCTAATTCTGCTTAGATGTCAATATTACTTCAATTCTTGCAAAATCTTGGGTAAACACTGCTCCTATTTCTTTGAAAGATGCAAACCCCACCTGTGAATCAGGTGACAAGGTTTGCACCCCGCTTTGAACTTTACTATATGACTTAACATTTTGAAAATATCATCATAAAGAAAAACTTCATGTTCATATGCTTTAAGTCCACATTGTGCAACATGTTGATTTATGATTTGATAAGGATCGTGTTTCCCGTGTTCTATATCTACTAATTTTACTTCACTCAATGACTCTGCTTATACCTTAGAATGACCAAAGTTTAATAAAGCAAATTTTCCCAAATAAACAGGAAAATGCTGCCATGACTTCTTCTGTTGAGTTTTTAATTCAAGTCCAATACCACCATTTACTAATTAATAAGCTATTTCTCTGCAAATTAACATATCTGGAAGTATTTTTTGGGAGTGGTGGGATGGAACATCCATAAACCCTAACATATGAGAAATATTCTTCAATGAACCACCGGCAACTGCCTAAGATTTTCTATCATGGTTTGTTAAATCCGAGGAGGTTCACATCCTAAGAACATTCTGTATAGAGGAATTATAACATAATGACATACCTCATAAAATTAATCTTTGGCATTGTCCTCCCACATAGCCAAATGATACTTATGGACAGGCTATGCATAGGAAGGATCCCAACTCCAATTCATCAAAGGGAATGGAGTCCTAAAACAGATAGCATCTATTATATGTTTCATATGTAAAAGGCAATTGTTTGTCCTTTTGATCTAGCTGTTTGATACTTCATAACTTCCTCGCGACCGATATTGTCCCCATAAAAATCTTATGCCGCTTGAGAAATTTCTTCCCTCCCAAACCCTTTCTAGAGGGGTGTCCATTCTGCACTGAAGTGGTTTGAGTCTTTTTTTCCCATATAGTCTGTATAACATCATTACTAAATATCTTATATAATCATTCAATGAAGCAGTGGTATATATCCCATTTGCATCGGCCTTAAATTTGTTTTTGTCTCTAACCCATTCTTTTATCATGTCCGAAAGTATACCGCTCCTTCAACGCATTCTTTTGTTGAAATGCTGCTAAAAATTCAGAATTTAAAGTATGTTTATGATTGGGTGATAACTTATACATTACTTGTATATGTTCGCGCCTGAACGAGCCGATGACCCCTCCTGCTTGTTCGTGACGTTCTTGTTGGAACGCCTACCCATCTCGCCCGATAACCATAAACCAGATATGAAACCGCCTCTAAGCGGCAAATGACTTCCTTATGAAGACCTGTGCTGGCGGTATCTCGGAGATGGTTTTCCTCATCATCATCCCAATATGAGAGTTCTTCTTCCATCTTCTCTGCGATTGCAGCCCATGATTTAACATTGTGTATTATTCCAAACCGCAGAGTATCCTAAATGACATCGCCTCGGGTTGCGCCCTTCTGTCAAGCCTTTTAAGCCATAACTTATCGAAGATTCGAAGAAAAGCAAGACTCGGCTAATGGCGAAAGTACTTAAGAAGAGAAAGGTTATGTGTTTCTTGAAAACCTGAAACGTAGTAGAATTCACCTTTTGGAATAATGTAAACGTTTAGAAAAATTATTTCAAATATATCATAAAATTTTCGATTTGCTCATCTATTCTCGGAATAAATGCAAAGATATCTCGTGATAATATCAGATTAATGTTTGTACCGAGGATTTAATATTTTCGGTCATATTAGAAACCCGGCCAGATAATCATTTCCATATTTATTTAAAGCTTGAAACTTTAATCCTTGTTTTTGAGAATGATTCATTATCGCTAACCTTATTTTAAATTCGAACAAGCTTTCATCGGGGTTTCGGAACTTACGATGTCATGAAAGTAAATCATCGTAAAACATCGATTGCCGAAATTGTGATCTATTATTTAGGTCAAACATTTTATTATCTTAATTAATCCAGAATACCTTTTCGGGGTTTCATTAATCAAGAGTTCGGAATCGGGAAATTCCAAGTGATCGGAAGATTGGGATATTTGATGATATGAAAAATTTATGTTCTGTGAATTTGAATTAAGCGATTTTTTGAGATGATTAGTCACTCTTAATCATGTTTAACATTAATTAGATTACTGTCAAACATCACTTAAGAATTAATTACTATCGGGGATCGGAAGCGCTAAGAAAATGATGTTAAGTTTATTTGTTCTTTCAAAACCGGCTAATCGCGATTTTCCGATATGATTAGTTTAAAGTTGAAACCCTTTTAAACGAAATTTAAGTAAAGGATGAATTAATCAAGGATTAACGACCTGTAACGGGGATCGGGAAATCTGGATATTTGATGATATGAAAATTTGTTATTTCGAAACCGCGAGCATCCCCATATGAATTTAACCTTTATTTAAGTTTTATCATTATGGTTCATTTAGGATATAATTCGAAAAAATGTTTGGAACTTACGTTAATTTAAATTTTACACATTCTTTTTCTAAAAATGAATCACAAGGGCAATTCGAATTTATCGGAGATGAAAGGATTTGTTTTATAAATGAAAAGACTCCAGGATACCAAAAAATTTTGTTCTTAAGGTAAATAAAATTAAGTTTTGTTTCAACACCTTCCACTACTTACCTTTCTGTGACCAATTGATTCTAACTATCCATTGATTCCAATTATTACTATGCTTTCATCCACTTTCATGTATATGTTTAGACCTATCAATGCTCTCATGAATCCATATTTGGCCATATGTCATAAAACTATCCATGACTCTGCTACTCAACTACATACAATGATGACCCATCTACTGCAATTGATCACAACATATTCCTTGCTTCTCAATATGTCTATTCAATCTACAAATCAGACTGTACATGTATGCAATAATATGTATTGAATATGTTCCTATCTGAATACATGTTTGGAATCCTCTATACAATCATGAATCTCTACTTGAAAAGTGTTCCAGTGATATTCTTCTCAATTGTCAGCTAATAATTGCATGGAATTTTATTCTGAGAGTTTCTCCTCAAACAATCAAACTATCATTCTGCACTTTTGTCATCAAACCATTTTGAAACTGTCTTCCCAAATTCCGCACTTCAAACTGCTCGAAAGATAGTTCTATGATCTGTAGAGCTCCTGCTAAGACTCCCCCTATTCAATATTCATATTTATTTGGATTCTCCAAGCCGGATGGCTTAGAAAAGTATCCTCTCTGATGCGGAGTAATCTTCCTCTTCATCTATGGAGACATCTTCCTTTTCATCCTCTTCATGAATTCTAACATTATTTTTTTCATCTTCTTGAGTCCTAACATCTTCCTCATCATCCTCTGCCTAAATTATAACATCTTCCTCGTCATCCTCTGCCTGAATTATAACACCTTCTTCTTTTCCCATGAATTCATTATGATCTTGTGTTGTTTTAAATATTGTGAGTATGATATCTAGAACCTAGTTTTTATTTGACTTATCTTCTTGTTTTTCATTTCTTCTCTAAACTTTCATGTATCTGACATCAATGTTTTCCTTCATGGGAGGCTCTATCATGCTTCTACAATTTCGAGTTATGTGACTATAGTTGTGGCATTTTAACATCCAATATTCGAGAGAGACACATAACCATCTCTTGCTTGATCATTTCTTCTATATGATTTGCAATCTACGAATTTATGTCCAACATTTCCTAGGAGTGAATGATATTATTTGTGATGTAGTCCTTCTGAATTCCTGCCTTGGCTAATCATGATTTTCTCTTTAGTTATTTCCTTCACAATGATTGAAGATTATTTGTTGCATGAATGTAGAAGGTATTATGCATTCATTCATTTATGATTCTTGTTGACCATGATTCCTTCATTTGATAACTTTTGCATAACTCTTTTGTTTTGTTGCTTTCATCATGGAGCTTGAACCTCCCTAAAAATGAGCATTCTTGTATCCTAGTCCATATTTGTCACTATATGGACTTTGACTGTTGAGAATGTTTTCTAAAACTTGAGAACTTTTTGAGTTATTCATAAGCTTGTTGACTTCAATTCCCAGTTTCACGACTTCCTTTTCAAGCTTCTCACACTCTTTTTCTTTCTTTATCATCTAGATTTGCATTACTTCTTTCTTTCTCTTTCCTTCTTCAAATTGATTTTTATAGGAGATGATTTATTCTTTGAATGATTTGTTTTTTCTTCATTTCTTTCTTTAGCTTAGTTAAAAAAATGATTATTTTTTTCCTCAAGATATACTCCACCTTCTTCTTCATCGCTTTCAGAAGTTGTTTTCTTAGTTTCCATAGCCATAACCAATACTCTCTCTGATTCATTATTGCTTTCATCATCTCATGAGATGAAGAAATGTCTTCTCTTGAGTAGAGATTTGTTTTTAAGACTTTCATTTTATCTCCTTTCCTATTTCCCTTTTGGTATTTCTTTTCTTTCACGGGATCTTGTTCTTCATCACTATTTGACTTCTTAGCATACAGACACTTATTTTCAAAATGACTAATTTTACCACAATTAAAACATTTTAAGGGAAGCATACCTTTGTACTTGTTATTTCCTCTCTTCAACTTCCTTACGAAGTTGGTTATTTCTTCATCCTTGTATGAATCATCACTATAGCTACAATTTGGCTTTGAATCAAGATTTTTCTTCTTTTTTGTATTCCTGGATGCTTTGAAAGATGTCTCTTTCTTGAATGGATTTTCTTGTTTTGGTCTCATTTCATAAGCTGTAAATATTCCATGTAGCTCATCCATGCTTATCGTGTCCAGATATGATCTTTATTCTATTGTTGAAGTCTTCGAATCAAATCTCATTGGAAGAGATATTAGTACCTTTTGAACAATGATTGGTTCTTTCATCTCTTCTCCCAAACCTTTAATAGCATTCACTATTTCATCAACTCGTAGAAAGTAGGTTGCAATGTCTTCATATTCCTTCATCTTCAATTCTT
>SNQJ01S0016676.1:186281-197992 GCA_010110895.2 Picea sitchensis
AATGTTTGGTTTTTTATCATTTTTTTAATATTTTTTTGTAGTTTTTACATTGCATCAAGTAGGTTATATGGTAATTAATCCCGAAGTCAAACAAATTTGATTTTGAATATTTTTGTTAAAATTATTTTTATAAAGTTGATTACATATTTTTTAAATATTTATATCAAGCAAAATGTTTTAGAAATTTAAATATAAATTTGTATTTTATGATTGGTTTTGTTTTAGAAATTTTGATATAATTTTTTAAATATTCGAAGTCAAACAAATTTGATTTTGAATATTTTTTTGTTAAAATTATTTTTATAAAGTTGATTACATATTTTTTAAACATTTATATCAAGCAAAGCAAAATGTTTTAGAAATTTAAATATAAATTTGTATTTTATGATTGGTTTTGTTTTAGAAATTTTAATATAATTTTTTAAATATAAATTTATATTGTATGATTGGTTATTGCTTGTGATTACACTAATTTTATATGGATTGACGAACCTTTATTAAATAAATTTTAAAAATTAAAAATAAAATATGGTATTGGATATGGCATTGTTATCTCATACTCACAGCGTCTGTGCATTCAAAGAATCATACACAGTGATAGCAATGTTTTCCACAGCAATCCTTCCATGGCTAATTATAGCTATAACTGAGCCCCTAGCCTAGTGAATCCATGACAAGACATCTAATAATAGTACCCAACTGGATATAAACTAAACCAAAACCAGAGTTTGCAGCGATTTAATGGCATGTTGGAGAAGTGATTACCACCACTAGAATCTTATAAAGACAGAGTAAACAATAAGCCCATAACTTCATCTTGTTCACATATTGCAGAGATGTGTATGGGCAATTTGATGCTTGGCCGCTCTCTTCCCATTTGTGACCACTTTGTTAATACGTAACTCTCTTCCCATTTGTGGCTCACTGTGTTGATATGTAGCGATGTGAATATAATACCAAACCTAAGAAGTGAATAGATCACAGTTAAGTGCACAACAGATATGTAAATGGATGGATAATAATCAATTCCTTCTCTCACAAAGATATTAACAGAATAAATTGTGTAAAGTGAAGAATTATTATCTTACAATTGAACAAATATATCACATTGTTTTGTTTCAATGGTAAAAATAATTATGTAAAATTTTGTATATGTGGTTTATAGGTTTTATATTTTGGTCTTTTGGAAATTGCAATTATTTGTTGTTTAAATTGCATTTCTGAATGCATAAATTGGTTTAGCTTGCTAAAACATTTCTCAGGCATTCGGATTTGTTATAGCAAGATTTGTCTCATCATATGCAAATTTGCTAATAAGGCCTTTTTCCATTTCCCTATGTAGACTTGAAGTCTCTCTTTGCAAATCCTAGAGCTAAAAACAATATTTTTTCACATATACGCGCCCTAACTATTATACAACATGTGTATACGCAAGTTGCACCATTACAGCCTGTGTACATCGGGTTTTGTGCCCAAAATCAAAAAATAATGTCGAGTTTCCATGTCATGTCACGGGATCCATGATCCTTGACCTTCCATATACTGGAAACGTTCTCACTCGACACTTCAGTTCCATTTGAAGGCTATAAATGGGCCATATCCAAGCTGTGGAAAAGAGGAGAAGAATTCAACTTTGAGAGCAAATTTACTCGGGAGAAATTATTCACTTCATATTGAGTCTGCATCCCTTTGTCATTTTAAGTCTGAACACATTGTTTAGCCCCCAAACTCTTCCCTACTTGATTGAGAACCACATTGTCTCTCTTATATGAGCTTGCCTTTGGTGGAGGATTGAAGTGGTGGAGGCCCAGCGGAAAGGGACTTAGTTTCTCGGTTCCAAACCGCGCTGGCACGGAAGTTTGTAATTCATTCACTTCTAATTATTACATTTTAATAGAAATACTATTTTCTCGTCCAATTAACGTCTTGCAAATATTTGAATTGTTATTCCATGGGCATATTTGTTATGAATATTGATGGATTATGCTATTGAATGTGCTAACTTTATATATTATCACTATATGCTTGTGTTTCTTGGTTGTTGAGGACAAGTTGCAAGTGTATTGCTTTGAGTCAAATGTTCAACGGTGGACTTCATCAAATGTTTGGACAAGGTAGGATCTTTATCTTGTATTGTTAGCATATTTTCTTATATAGCATACTTGAGATTATAATTGATTTCTGCAGTCATTTTTGTCTGTTGTGGTTTACCCCATGCCATAGAGAGATTTTCCTCGTAACATAATTGGCGACCATACTGGGGATAGAATCTTATTTCCAGGGTTTGGAGTGTTTTTCTCCTTTGATTTCTCTCGTTTATATAGAGTTTCTTGTCGTCTGATTGATTGACAACCTCTGTTCATTTTGAGTTTGAGTTTCTTATCCTTATCCTTGACCATGCAGTGTTTTAATACATATACGCAGTTTTTTACCTGACAGTCGCGTACATACGCATGTTGCCTTTATGCAAGAAGCGTATATACGCGGTTTTCTCCTGAACAGTCGCATACATCATCATTTTTTACTTGATTGTTGAGTTTGATGTTTGTTGGGTAAATTTTAATGGTTGATGAGTCTTTACTGGTCTTTGTTATGACTGTTAAGTGCTTGTAGAATGATAGGAAACCTTTCTTTGGTTGAATTTTCAGGCAGTGCCTTTCTCATCATCATTTTCATTGATTGTCCTTACATATTGGGTTGGGTGTTTGATTTTTGATATCCTACCTTGTTTGTCTATGTTTACATACAGTAGAATATTTATATCAAGTTTTTGTTCAGTCCTTGCATTTTCAGTCTTTTATATTGAAAATGCAAAGCATTTTGCATTATTGGCATTTGATCTTTTGGTCTCTTACCATTGATCTTAGTACATGTACGGAACAATTGCATTTTATTTTGGATTGGAGAATTAAATTGAAAATTGCATATTGAAAAGTTTATCATTTATTGGGAATTGAAGTTAGGACTTTGCATTTTATTCATATTCATTTATTTTACTTGTTGATTCATAACATCATCAGTTTCACTATTGCACATTTTTTGGTAATAAAGGCCACTAAAAGCAACGCTGATAATTTAAAATTGATTAGAAACTATTTTATTTTCTAGGGTGCACAAACTAGCGTAGGATTTAGAGCCTTGGAATATGATTTTGTAAGTAAACTTCTCCAAGGATATTAAATCAACATATGTGTCTGAATAAGGGAGTGGTGAAATCCATTGTACAATTGGTGACGTCAAGAGGCTCCGCTTACACCGGAGTTAAGCACAAGATTGTGTGAGGTTGGTTGATGGGATATCCCCCCAATACCTTCTTAGCGTCAAATATATTTTTAGGGATCTATTCGTATATGAGGATCTTGCTAATACCTTTACCTTTGTGAGAGGCAGTGCTTTCGAGGTTTTCGGCTTTTCTACCCTACCCATATGGTAGACTTGAATTATGAATGTTCGCATGCGCATCAGTTATATCGTGGTTTCTTAGTTTCTTGACATAGGTACCACATAGGTTACTTGCAGGGGTTATTTTACAGGTACCATGGGTCAGATAAGGGTCGGACAACACACAGCCTTTATGGAGAATTACCTCTCTGGGGGGATCTGACTGACTGGTTGTTAAGCCCACAAGGGCCCTTATAACTGATTCTGATACATCCGATCTTTTGCAGGGAATCTCGGGCCCATCTTTGACAAGGCATACCTACTTTAGGGAGGGAGGCCCCTTTCAGCCACTTTATTTTGTTTGTGTGCATATTGGCCTTTTGTTTATTTTGGTGTGCTCTTTGATTATTAGTTGACCTTAGGATTTTGTATTGCTTCGTGAGTTTTCATTATCATGGATAGTGGAGTCCCTTTGATTCCCTCATTTAGCGCTACCTCCCCTGTGACATTCACTCATTTCATGGGGACGAATATGTATGTGTTTCATAATGGTATGTAGAATCATGATGCTCAGTCAATACCTTGGGTCTTTAATCATCTTCCACTTGATGTGACAAATATGCCTTCACCCTTTCCATCCTCTCCCTCGCCTGCTTATATGAATCCTAGTTTTGGATCTGGGGGCATGATTACTCCTTTTTCTACATCTTTGTTTGACAAGAGTCATGTCCCTCAACTGACTCTCACTGTGGGAGGTTGGAATCTCCCTTCTTACGGATCCAATCCTAGCTTCACTTTTCCAAGAGTAATTTCTCAAATGGGTGGTTATTATACTTATTACACCCATCCGTGTATCCTTCGTTCGCTATGTCAGTTCCTACGAACACTCTTCCCATGGAGGGCCTCCATCCTTTCTCTAGTATTTCATATGGAGGGAATAATTTTTATGGTACAAGCTACCCCCTTCACGGAATCCCTTAGTATGGGGGAAATATATATCCTCACCTAAATAACCTATGTCACACCTTTTTGTCTTCACATGCATCTGCTTCGGTGATGATTCCTTTACAGACCTCTATGGATCAATTGGGAGGAGGATACTACCCTACCAGGAATGGACATGGTGTAGACCAGAATCCTTCATGGTCTGAAATTTATCAAAACCAATATTTCCCGAGACATTGGTCTCAAATGTCACAACTAACCGTCTCCATCGGTCTTGTCACTGCAAGTCATAATGGAATTACATCACCAACCTTTATTAGTCATGTTGGAGATTGGTCAACAATCTCTACAAGCCATGTTGAAGACTAGCAACCAGCCTCTACAAGTCATGATGGGGGCACAAATCTAGTCGCCCTGAGTCATACTAACATCACATCTCCAACCACAGTCACCCATGTTGGAGAATCATCACCAACCTCCTTGTATCATGTGGGAGATGAACCACTAGCCTCTGCCAGTCACGCTGAGAGCATGTCACCAACCATTGTGAGTGATGTTGGGCGCATTCATACGATTGAGAAGCATTGACGTATAGGACATAAGCCCAAGTTCCTTTGTAGGTATTGCAAAGGAGGTCATTTAACTCGCTTGTGTCCTAATATTGTTGTAGTAGAAGAAGTGTAGTCCTTGTCTGATAACCCTTCGGGTTCGGAGTTGTCTTTGGTTTCCCAACATTCTATTTCTCCTTTGATTGACACAACAGTCATGTTGGTGCAATATTCTCTCGACACCGCTCCTTTTTTGAGGAGTGAGGCTTCTTTTGACCATGTCATTAACATTTCTAGTCCTGTACCTTCTGAACAAGAGAGAGTTTTACTCTCCCCGAGTACTCTCCCTCCAAGTTTTTGGGAGGTTCCCTTTGAATGGGATGGTCTTGTGGGGTATCAAATTCCTTCTTCTATGCCCTTTCAAATAAGAGGTGTTCTCTGATATATCATTGAGAAGGTAACCTTCACGAGTATTTTATCCCCCTCTACTTGGAAATCTCTGGGTTTTCCCAAGCTTGTGTCAGTCGTTCGTAAGTTGTTAACCTTTCGACAAAGTCCAGCACGGGAGCTCTAGCCTCCCCCATGATGTGTCGCTTAGAAAAATCCCAACAAGTCTGTTTTAAGATCTTTTCCGACTCTCTCAAAAAGAGAAAATATTTCCGAGTGAACTTGTATTTTTCACACTCGTAAATTGGAGTTGAAAGGACCTCTATTTGGTGTAAGTTTACCCTTTTTTCAAACCAAGTAGACTAAGATTACGAAAAAGGACAGTTTTTGGCGTTAAGTTGTAATTGCATCTCATTCTCTTGCTTGCAGTATTGAGCCTATTGTTATTTCTCACTTTCGCATTATAAGTCTATCACCTCAGAAGTTTACATCATCATCCAAACAAAGCCTTGTTTATATCATTTGCAGCTTGACACCCTATATCCAAGAGGAAACATTCCCCTGAGTGTCCATCTCCCGCATGGACATCCTTGCATTGAGCATAGGTATGTTCCACTGCTGGAACTAGTTTCTTACTTGCGACACTCGTTTCCTCCTCTGTAACATAGCATCCATTTGATTATGAAAAAACAAAAAAAAATGGGTGGGAAAATAATATTATCTTATATTGGCAGCAATCGTGTCGCCTTTGAATAGAGCACAAAAATTTTGAGTCCACTTGTCATAATATTTTTGGGTTTATCATGGCCTTAGGAAGTTGAGCTCATTACTTAGAGTTTACTCCTCTGACTGGTTACTCTTCCAGTCCCTATGGAGATTTTGATTGGTTCCTCCTGCATCACAAAGTTTCGTCATTGATTCTATACTGCCAGAGTCTTCCATATGTCTCATGCTCTTGTTTAAAGGATGTTTATCAACCTGTGTCAGCCATTCCTCAGAACTCTTGACTTTGCATGCCGGCCATACCCTCAGTGTGTATTTGATTTACATGAATTTGTAGTCTTATCATGCACCATGGTCCTACTTTCATCATTAGTAGGTAACCTTGAACCCAGCAGTTGACATTTCATCATTGGTCGTTGACTGAGGGGTTTCCCTTGTGTTCGATGGCAAGAAATATATTCACACATTGGGATTTGTGCAGTGTCTTGGATTCCATTAGACTTATTGGTGGTTTCCTTGCCTTTGTCAACAATTTTCCTTATCGGTTTCTATTCAGAGGATCTTTTTTGTGTGTGGCTTGCATTTGGCACACACGAAAGATGCATAGGGTCGTTGGTTCGTGAACATGTTCTTCATCTAATTTCATCCAAATCATCAAGCTCTTGATTTGTACCTCGTGTTGAATGATGAGAGATGCCTCAATTCTCTCCTTTCAGATAGTCTCCTTCCATCAACTTCAACCCATCTATTCTGGAAATGAGACCTAGAGTCCTATAATACTTAGAGGCTTGCAGTCATTAGTGGCAGGTTCTCCCACCATCGACAGTTGGGAATACATCAATGTCTCCTAATCAATGGATTCTTCAAGTGTTCGACCTCGATACCTTTATTCACACTTGTAAGAATGTACTCGGTGTCTTGATACCTACTTTCATTATCGGTAGGTTGTCTTGTGTTTGTTAACGGTATACCTTCATGACCGATAATCAAACAAAGTCTCATTGTGTTCGACCTCAAATCCTTTATTCACACGATGTATACTTGCACCTTTGGCAGATCATGTAGAAGACTTGAAGACATCAGGTCATAGTTGTAGTTTCCCTTATTTGTTGCTATCTTTCATTGTACCAGTACCTATGTGACGTTAGTGATCATGGGAGATCATATTGTACTCCATTGTATACAAATATATTTAGATTGATTTTGAGACTGGTTTTACTGATCCTTGTTCATGACTATGACAGCCTTTGGCATATATCCACCTTTGTATTGTCAATTCATGGACATGAACAACTATTTGGTATATTTTCACATGGATCTGCAGTGTAATTCAAATTGGCAGTCATGTGCACAAACTCAGTACAAATTGTAGTATTCTCATGAGCAACTAGTTCTTCTAGTTGGGTCTCTATTACTCCACTTCTGGGTATTATAATGTATTTCAGCCATCGTAGATACTCCTCTGACCTCACACATTAGGGGGCATATGTTATAGCAATATTTTCCTCACCCTATGCAAATTTGCTTAGAAAGCCTTTTTCTATTTCCCTATGAAGAATTGAAGTCCCATTTTGCAAATCTCAGAGCTAAAAACAATATTTTTCCACATATACATGCCCTAACTATTATACAACATGTGTATATGTAGGTTGCACCATTACAACCCGCGTACATCAGGTTTTGTGCCCAAAATTAAAAAATAGTGTCGGGTTTCCATGTCACGTCACGGGATCCATGATCCTTGACCTTCCATATACTGGAAACATTATGACTCGTCCCTTCATCCATTTGAAGGCTATAAATGGGCGATATCCAAGTTGTGGAAAAGAGGAGAATAATTCAACTTTGAGAGAAAAGTTACTCTGGAGAAATTATTCACTTCATATTGAGTCTACATCCCTTTGTCCTTTTAAGTTTGAACACATTGTTCAGCCCCCAAGCTCTTCCTACTTGATTGAGAACCTCATTGTCTCTCTTATATGAGATTTCCTTTGGTAGAGGATTGAAGTGGTGGAGGGTCAGCTGGAAGGGACTTAGTTTCTCGTTTATGAATTGTTCTAACACAGAAGTTTGTAATTCATTCACTTTTGTTGATTACATTTTAATAGAAATACTCTTTTCTCGTCCAATTAATGTCTTTCAAATATTTGAATTGTTATTTCATGGGCATTTTTGTTATGAATATTGATGGATTATGCTATTGAATGTGCTAACTTTATATATTATCACCATATGCTTGTGTTTCTTAGTTGTTGAGGACAAGTTGCAGGTGTATTGCTTTGAGTCAAATGTTCAACAGTGGACTTCATCGAACGTCTAGACGAGGTAGGCTCTTTATATTTTCTTATTAGCATATTTGTTTATATAGCATACTTGAGATTAGAGTTGATTTCTATAGTTATTTATGTATGTTGTGGCTTTCCCCGTGTCATAGAGAGATTTTCCTCGTAACAGGATTATACAAACTTAGCCACTGAAATCTACATATCCAACAATTTCTTGCCTATTTTAAACAGAAAATATCCTTGAAAAAAACAAAATGTAAAACAATTAGACTACAAACTCAGATTATACAAACTTTTCCACTGAAATCTGCATATCCATCAATTTCTCCCCAAATTTTAAATAAACTTAAACAAAAAAAATATCCTTAAAAAAAAATCAAAACATTTTATATATAAAGTTATAACTTATAATATCCAACATAAAATAATTATATGATGAGACATGGGACTTCATATGGTACATAAAATAATTATAAAATTGATTCACATTGGTAATTTATTAATACTCAATATGGGACATGGGACTTCCTATGGTACATAAAATAATTATAAAATTGATTCACATTGGTAATTTATTAATACTCAATATAATAAATAATAAAAATAATATATTTTAGAAATGTCAAAATAGTGATTTTTCAAATTTTATTGGGAGTTTTGGGTAAGGTTCAAAATAATGCTTTCTCAAAGTTTATTAAGAAAATTGGAAATTTGTGTTTTTATTATTAATTCTGAGTATTAGAAATTTTTGTTTTTATTATAAATTTAAGAATTAGTAGTTGACTAATATTAAATTTGATAAAAAGAAAATTTCTAAAAAGATGTTTGGTTTTCTATTACACATCAAAACTACTCACTAAGATGATGGCCTAGTGTCATCATTACCAAATGTCGTAAGTGTCACATTTCACCCACAAGTGTCGCAAATATCACATTGTTGTCAAGAACACTTGAAAGACACCTCAAAGGCTAGTTTTGAAGAGGAGAAATCATTTGACAAAAAGTACAAGTCTTTTGCCATTGAAAAACCACTAAAAAGTCAATTTTTGGAAGGGAGCGCTCCCCTATGCTCTGTTAGGGAGTGTTGGCGCTCTATACCCTCTTCTAGGGGAGTGTTGGAACGCTATGTACCCCATTCAGAGGGAGTGTTGCCCCTTTTTTGGGTATATTTTGGTCTGTTGATGGAAATCAGGGAAGAATCCCCTCAATCTCTGAAAGTGGTTGGATTCGAATCTGAGGTCAAGCCTCGATCTTAGGGAATATCCTCAACTGAAGGAGAATAATCCTCAACTTATCCCAAAGATATCGCAAGTGTTTAGGCCTCTCCAAGCATATATAAGGAGGCCTTCTCATGGTGAAAGGGAGAGACATTGTAAAGCATCTAACTTATGATGTCATAAGGGAGATATCATTGAAGCATCATCATTCTGTGTGTGGATTATTTGAGCAAGGGACTGGACAAAGGGAGCTTGGTGAAGTTGTTGCACTACATCCATGGTTGTAAGCAACACTTTGTTCTCATTAATATAAATTCATGATTGGCATGTTTCCTTTAAAGTTTGTGTATATGTACTTGTTTCTTTCATAGATTCATTATAAATATAATCATAGTAGAGTAGGAAGTATTGTTTTTGTTTCTCATTGTACCACGGGACCTTCAACTGAACTTGGAGATCAATATCAACATGGAGCGAGCAAGGACAAACGTCGGTAAAAAGGTACTTTCCTTTCTTCCTTCTTCTTCTTTGATAGTTTATCTTTATGATAAAGGAATGTCAGTGTCCATAATATCACTTTCTGTCTTGGAGTTATGGGTCTAGCATCCAAGACGAAATCCACTTGTCCGCAGAGGGATTCTCCTGTAACAGAAATTGGCGACTCCACTGGGGAGGAGCTTTGATTTTTTATTCCTTTCCTAGGTCTTGTCTTGTCCTTTGCTCATTCTTTGAACTTCTCCATACCATGTCTCTGATTCTTAGATCTGTTGATTGGCTCTTTATTTCATCATATTTACTTTGATTGACTGAGTTTTCTTGAATTTTTTATTTTCTGGGCATTTTTCTGAACTTTAAGAGCCTAGCACTCCCCTGCCTTTGCTACCAGAGTGTTGGTGCTCCCTGTTGGTCTTACATAGAGCGTTGGAATGCTCTATTTCCATGTACATCAAAGGGTTGCCCCTTTTCTGTGAAAAATCTTCTAGGGTTTCATTCTCTGAGTTCATTTCTTGCTTTTGGCACTTGCTCAGGAGTCTTACAAACTTAGTACATCTTGGTCTTGGCCTTCAACACTCTACTTTCTAAGAATTAATCACCTTTTGTTTGGAATTTTGACATTTTTCTTCCTTACCTTGAAGTCACTCTTTGTCTTTGACAATTTAGAGTCAACTTATTGTTTTCTTCTCATTTATCTGACTGAGTGGAATCCTTTGTGAGGAAACTCAAGGATCTATGCATTGTTCCATTTGATATTTGAGGTCATTTTCCCAAGCAATTATTGGTTGTTAATCATCCATTACCTTTCTCCTACCTTCACTATAAATTTCACCTTTTTTCATGCATTCTGGGTAATATTTTGAAAAAATTTGGCTATTTTTATGAGTTTCTGGGAGCACCAACGCCCCCCTGTAGGCCATACCAAAGTGCCAGCTCTCCCCTACAGTGTTCTAGGGAGCATTGAAACACTCTGTGCACCCTTCTAGGGGAGCGCTAGTGTCTTTTTTGAGTGAAATTGCCTTCTTTTGCTCAGTCTTTTGCAACCTGTTTTGTAGTACTTTTTACCCAGAGTCTGTGGTTGGTTTGTGAAGTTCTTTGGATTGGTTCTTGATTTTATTTGATGCTTTTCACTCTCTTTTGTCTTGATTGGAGCTTGAAACCTCTTTTAGAAACGTGAAATTGTCTTTTCTAGCTGCGTTTTTGTTGGGACAGTTTTGAGTGGTTTCTCTTTCTCCCTATCATTTCTTGGATTCTTCTTCACATTTTATTGTCTTCCTTGAATGCTTGCATTTGAAGTAGCGGAATTACATGTTTTTTTTTGGCATTTTGGGACATTGTGCATCTGAAATGATGAATGTTTTCTCCTTCTTGTAGCATAGTTTTCATCGAAATGAAAAGATTTCATATTTATCTCTTTGCATAACTTTCGAGTCGGTCAAAACACCATATTGTCCACGCCATTTTTCCTTTAAGTAACAACAGCCTTAAAAATCAAGCGCTAAACTAAAAATTGATTAGACATTTCTTACATTTTCTGGTAGAAAACCTACATTAGATTAGTTGTAGGGCTTTGGAATATGTGTGAAAGATAACTTTCCAAACCTGTAAACAAACATAGGATCTTATGTTAGGGAGCGGTGAAATCCAATTGCTACATTTTGTCCTGGGAAGCCCTTCTCACACAAGGGTCAAACCTGAGGTCGCATTGAGACTAACAGAGTTACTCACCC
>SNQJ01S0016676.1:198002-212504 GCA_010110895.2 Picea sitchensis
TAAGTCATTTTCAGACTCTCTAAATATGAAAAACCATCGAGTTTACCTTCTCTGGACTCGTTAAACAATCATACATTGAAGGGCCCATACGGGACCGAACCCTTACTTCTTCCAGTTTGTTAAACAAAGGAAGAGGGACTTACAGAAGGTGAGTTATATCAAGCATGTGTTACCCTCCTCGAGCTCATTAAATTAAAAAGAGGTACTCATCTATCTGGATGGGGGGGAATTGAAGGAAGCAAGACAAGCAGTTTTTGAGAACATTAACAGTAACTCTTACAGTCGCCCTTGAACATGGCATTTTGTCTTTGCACGCATTTTAATCCATTGAACCTCTGCACTGAACCAATCCTTTGAGTTTCTTTTACTCCTTTGGGTCACCTGACGAAAGTCACAGCATCCACTGCATCATCAAGTTTTGGTCATGTCATGTTTTGTTGTTGTGCCTCAGTGTTCAAGAGAGGTATCTACCTCAAGAGTCAGCCATCACAAATATCTTATTTCAATACCCTTTTCAGTCCATGTTCATTTGATATACAAATTTACATCTCTGTGTCAGTTTCGTGTCATTGATGAGGGATACATCAATACCCTCCTGCAACGAGTCTATTCCTGTCGACTTCAGCACATTATCCAAGAGCTAGACTTAGAAATCAGTTAGTACCTTGGGACCTGCATGCCTCAATGGCAAGCCTCCTCGCATCTGACAGTAGTTTTACATCATTGACCTCTGATCGGATGATTCCTCGGATGTTCGACTTCAGCTCATTCATTCACATTCGTCGGAATGTACTAGAGTACCTTGGGAATCATTGACATCAATGGTGATTTCCCTCGCACTTGTTAACAGTTTACCTCATTGATCGGTAATCAAGTGGTTTCTACCAGGTTTGACATCAGGACATCTATTCACATGGTTATATTCGTACTACATCAGAATCAGTAAGAAGACCCCGGGTTGAGTTATCACTCATATATATACTTTGTCCAGGTTGCGAAGGAGTTATTTTGAGCTATGACACATATATTGTCACATAGATCCACTTTGTATTGGTCATGGCTATGTCTTGTCATCTTTTAGATCCATTGTGTATTCTTCGTGGCTACGATCAGTTCAGGTCATAGGAGTATAGATCCACATTGTATCTTCAGTGGCTATACCTTTTATCAATATAATTATGGATCTGAAGTGTATTTTATGGCGGCCATACCTAAAAAGTCTTTATCACTCAAGCATAGGTATGCCTGCCTTGGGTTTGAAACATGTCATTAATGTTTTTTGGATGTTTGTGTGCAGCTTCTATCAGGTTCTCTGCATCCATACCCTTGCTTGAAAAAGTCTACAAAGTACTTCAGTCATCATTTCCCATCTTCTAACTTCACACTTTGGGGGGAAATCTGTTACACATCAAAATTACTCACTAAGATAATGGCTTAGTGTCATCATTACCAAATGTCGTAAGTGTCACATTTAGCCCACAAGTGTCACAAATATCATATTGTTGTCAAGAACACTTGAAAGACACCTCAAAGACTAGTTTTGAAGAAGAGAAATCATTTGACAAGAAGTATAAGTCTTTTTCCATTGAAAAAACCACTAAAAAGTCATTTTTTGGAAGGGAGCGCTCCCCTATGCTCTTTTAGGGAGTGTTTGTGCTCTATACCCTCTTCTGGGGGAGCGTTGGAATGCTCTATACCCCATTTCGAGGGAGCGATGCCCCTTTTTTGGGTAAATTTTGGTTTGTTGAGGGAAATCAAGGAAGAATCCCCTCAATGTCTGAAAGTGGTTGGATTTCAATCTGAGGTCAAGCCTTGATCTTAGGGAAGATCCTCAAATGAAGGAGAAGAATCCTAAACTTATCCCAAAGATATCTCAAGTGGTTAGGCCTCTCCAAGCCTATATAAGGAGGCCTTCTCATGGTGAAAGGGAGAGACATTGTAAAGTATCTAACTTATGATCTCATAAGGGAGATATCATTGAAGCATCAACATTTTGTGTGTGGATTATTTGAGAAAGGGTCTGGACAAAGGGAGATTGGTGAAGCTGTCGCACTACATCCATGGTTGTAAGCAACACTTTGTTCTCATTAATATAAATTCATTCTTGGCCTGTTTCCTTTAAAGTTTGTGTATATGAACTTGTTTCTTTGATAGATTCATTATAAAGATAATCATAGTAGAGTAGGAAGTATTGTTGTTGTTTCTCATCGTACCACAGGACCTTCAACTGAACTTGGAGATAAAGATCATCCTGGAGCGAGCAAGGACAAACGTCGGTAAAAAGGTACTTGCCTTTCTTCCCTCTTCTTCTTTGATAGTTTAGCTTTATGATAAAGGAATGTCAGTGTCCATAATAGAAATTTCTGTCTTGGAGTTAGGGGTATAGCATCCAAGAGGAAATCCACTTGTCCGCAAGGGGATTCTCCTGTAACACATATAAAGACATAAGTTACATCAAAAATATGAGGGACTTGTCAAAATGGAAACCAAAAAGATGAGGGACTTGTCAAAATTTTTGTATCCCAAATTCTAGAATACATGGGATCATCCAACCAGCGTTGAATATCGTCCCTCATATCCTCGTCTGAGATTAACACGACATACCCAAGAAAAGAATAAATAACTCATTGCTTACGTATACAGAACAACAATGTTGAATCTCCTCCCTTATATCCTCGTCTGATATTTGTTGTCTCTTTGTCCTTACCATCTCCTCCACCTACTCGACTTCAAGCCTCGTTTCCATCTCTCGTATTGATTGTGTGTTTCTTGGACGTAGAGGCATTCCCTGTTGTTCCTTTACCCTTTCCTTTTATAGTGTTCCCCCCTTCCCGTTGCTTGACCCATCTCCGCTAGTCACTTAATACCTAACAACTAAACCAGAATATACCACCGTCAAGGTTTACGCTCGTCCCCTCCTCTGCTCTTTCCCCGTTGAATTGAGGATTCCCAAATTGTCTATCCTTCACAAAGACGCCAAACAAGCACCCAAACAAAGATAATTATGGGCCTACCACCTTTTGACCCTTGATACAGACTCAAGGAAAGTGGAAGGCATGAAGAAATATCCACATTAACCCAAACTTTACCATCCCAACCATGTCATTGAAATCTCAATTTTTCTCTCACTCTATACTCTCTTCTCCCCTAAATTTCGTGAGGAAATAAGCTTATGTCGTCTTGTCTAGCCATGATTTCAAGAACCTTCCCACCTCCAGCCATTATCAAATGAAGCTTCTATTGGTCGACCTTACTATCTCCTCGTTGCACCATGATTCTACATCTTCTATCACTATACATCAAAGCTCTCTTGAACCTTATACATACCATTGCATGAGTTGGGATTAATGGAGTTGTACTCCCCTCTACACACAGAGAGCTCATACTTACACTCTCCTCATACTTGTTGCTTGGTGGTAGCCTGGCTTGTCACTTGTGATCTCGGATCTAAAGTGTGCATACAAACTCTACGCAACACAGTGATAAATATTGTGTGTCACAAAACTTTGTGACTGAACCCTCAGGACTTACTGCGCAGTGGTCAGACTGCTCAAAATGTTGCGCATTGTGATAAAACACTTAATGAAACAATTTCTTGACACAGAAACAACACATTGTTTTACTTAGCATATAAACTCAGAAATACAGTAGAACTTGTCAACACACAAAATACTTGATATTAATAACTTCGATGTTGCGTGCTAATATAGAATACAATAATGTGTCGAGATTTGACTCCAATATTTCTACAACTTACAAAACACACACATAGATCTTGTGATCTCAAACTTCTTCGACTACCTTCACTTGTTGTTGCTCTAACTTTGAACTCTTCTTTATGTTTTGTTTCTACACTTTGTCTATCGACTTTCTAAAGACTCTGACATATATATATATAAGGCTGAGACTTCCTGTAGAAGTAAAACTGACTCAACAATTAATACAACAATAAATTTGACTGACTCTTATTTACTTAACTAGACTCGAGAAAGATAAAGATCGGCTTCATTAAAAAATCCCCCTGCTTGTCGGCTGACAAAATTGAGTTTGAGTAAACTTGTGAATTTGTATTTGCAAACTAACGACTGACTGACTAACTGAAAAATAGCGGAGATGTAAAGCTCACATACTTCTAATTACTATTTCCAACACTCCCCCTTAATTATAAATAGGTGGGATTACAAAAATTTACATCAAAAAATTGATATTTCATATGTTGTCACACATATGTTACTGTGGAGACTGCCGAACTACTGCGCAGATATTGAAATGCATATGTTGCTAAATATTTTGTAAATATGTCTGCAACTTATTCTTTAGACCTACAAAATTCTAAACAAATTTCTTTGTTATTCACTAATTCTCTAATAAAATGATACCTTGTATCAATGTGCTTGGTTTTCTTGTGAAACACATAATTATTTCATAACATTATGGCTGAATTTTTGTCACAAAATATTGTAGTTGGTTTCTGTTGTTCTTGCAGCAAATATTTTAACATTCTTCTCATCCAAACTGCTTGACAAGTTGTGCTTGTAGTTGCGACATACTCTACTTATGTTGAAGATAGAGTCACTATGGGTTGCTTCCTTGATGCCCATGATACTATACCTGTTCCAAAATGAAATGTGTACCCAGAGGTACTTTTCATGTCATCTATGTTGCCTCCACAATCACTATCAGTGTATCCAATAAGTCTAAAATCTTCTAAAGTATAATATAGAATGCCAAAATCTATTGTTCCATTCACATATCTAGGAATTGTTTTTCCTGTCTTCCAATGTGATTCTTTTGGAGTTTCCATGAATCTTGAAATTAGGCTCACCCCATACATAATATCAATCCTTGTTGTTGTTATACACATAATCTTTCCTTCCAAACTTTTAAACAATGTGGGATCCACCTTGGACCCTTCATCTTCCTTTCTTAACTTCAATCATGTTATGATAGGTATTGGGCTTGCTTTGGAATTTATCATGTTATATCCTTTCAAGATTTCATGTGCATACTTGGATTGTGAGATAAATATACCAGATTTGGACTGGTAAAATTCAATACCCAGAAAATATCTCATAAGCCCCAAATCAATCATTTCAAATTCATCCTTTATGACTGACTTAAATTCTTCTATGCCAAAATCACCTATAAAAATCAAATCATCTGCATATAGGGAAAAAATTAACATATTACCTTGTTGATTTGATTTGATGTATAGTGTTGGCTCACATTCACTTCTCTGAAATCCATTTTGAGTGAGGTAGGAATCTATGCGATTGTACTAATCTCTAGGAGCTTGCTTTAACCCATACAATTCCTTATTCAACATGTACACTTTGTTTTATTGTCCTGGAACCTCATAGACTTGTAGTTGTTCCACATATATTTCTTCTTCTAAATGTTCATTCAAAAATGTTGACTTTACATCCATTTGATAAACAGACCATTTGTTCTGTTCAACAATGGCTAACACAGTTTTGACAATGTCCATGTGCGCAACTGGTGCAAATGGTTCATTGAAATCTATTATGTGTTGTTGTGTGAACCCTCTTGCAACTAACCTTGCCTTGTGCTTCTACACATTTCCTTCTACATCTTGCTTGGTTTTATAAATACACTTGAGACTTATCACATTCTTATCTTTAGGTACATCTACCAACTTCCATGTTTGGTTGTTCTCTATGCATATGATTTCTTCGTCCATGGCTTGAGCCCATACATCATCTTTGACAGCTTCTTCAAATTTTAATGGATCATTTATCTGAGAAAAAACAGAGAATGAATTTGTTGTGTCATCGTTATAGATGTCGCATAGAATTCTTATATTTCTTGGTAACAGACTTGCTAATGTTGGATCTGGGGATGTAGAACTACTTGGACTGCTAGTTGGAGTTTGTTTCACTCTAGGTGTATACTGCACACCTATTGATCTTACTGGAGTGGATTGTGCTGGGATTTGTGTCGCAGTTGTAGGAGTGGAAGGAATTGTGCACTGACTTGTACATGATGTTTGAACCACCTCTTCTTCTATGTCATCGTGCTCAATAGCATCAGTAATTTTGATTGTCTTTTCTTTCCTTCCATACCATACTTCATTCTCCACAAATTGAACATCACGGATGATTATGACTTTTCTTGTGATAGGATCATACAACTTGTATCCTTTTGTATCTTCAGAATACCCAACAAATATACATTTCTTTCCTTTGTTTTCCATCTTATTTCTCAGCTCATCTGAAACATGTGTGTGTGTGACACAACCAAAAAAAATTAAGTGCACCACATTATGCTTCATACATGTCCAGGCTTCTTGAGGAACTTTGTTCTTCACACTATTTTTTGGACATTTATTCAAGATGTATAATGTAGTTGCTACTACCTCATCCCAATACTCATTTGAAAAAAAATTGTCTACCAACATACTGCATGCCATTTCCATGATGGTTATGTTATTTCTTTCTGTGACACCATTATGTTGTGGTGTATACCGCGTAGTGAATTTCTTGCAGATGACATGACCTTTACAAAATTTCTGAAATTATTTTGAAATTTATTCTCCTCATCTGTCAGTTATTAGAACCTTTGTGTAATAACCACTATGCTTCTCTACAAGTGATTTAAACTGTTGAAAACAACCCAATGCATCAGATTTATGTTTTAAGAAATAAATCCATGGTTTCTTGAGAAATCATCTATGAATGTTAGAAAATATGTACTACCTCCTATAGATGGTGTTTGCATTGGTCCACAAATATTTGATTGTACAATTTCCAATGGATATTTTAGCTCTATATGACTTGCCAAATGGAAATGATTCTCTATGATTCTTTCCAAAGAAGCAACCTTCACATATTCTTTCTGGTTTTTCAATCAATGGAAAACATTTTACCATATCCTTTTTGTGTAGCATCTTCAAAAATCCAAATTTTAAGTGTCCAAATATGAAATATCATAGCTAAGAATCATCTTGAACTTCAGAATGGAACGATGCATGCATCTCGGTGCTACTTTCTCCTTTCTTTATACTGCGCACACTATTTTCTTCATTGGCACTGTGCGCACTTTCTGCTGCAAATGTAGTGTCTAACTGTGCATTTTTTTCTTTACCAACAGCTTGCACTACATTTATCTTCATGCCTGGCTTCAATGTCAATGGAAACAGTATGTTGTTTGTCATAAGAATTCTTGCAATAAGCTAATTACTTGGATATTTTTCCATAATCACACAGTGATTATCTTCCATGTAGATTTTGTATCCTTTATGTAACAATTGTCTTGTACTCATCAAATTATGCTTCATACCAGAAACATAATATGCATTAGGCATAACTTTTGCTCTACTTGTTTAGTTAAAATGTTTATACTGCCTTTTCCTAAGATTGTGACTTGGATATTTGTTCCAAGTGTAACTTTAGTTTGGACTGACTTATCCAAACTAGAAAACAATTCTATGTTACATGTCATGTGATTACTACATCCTCAATCTAAATATTGTTGGACATAATGTCATTAATGTGTTTTCATTGATGTCAAACAGTACAATAGTATGCATAGTTCATGTCAAATAAATATATGCAGGTATCATTGATGTCAAACAGTATGACAGTATGAAGAGATTGAATCTCAGGAGAGGTAGCTTGCAGAGAATCTAAGTATCAGCTGAAAAATATCATAAGATATGACACACATGAGGCTCATAAGAAGATGGTGCACAAGAGCCATCCATTATCATTTTGGGACAAACCACGACCGTCAGATCATGTTTTAGTGGAAGGACAGAGTAAGCCACAAATTTCCTAAAGTAGACGCAAGCCATATGAACTGAGGAAACACTTCGGGAGATATCGTGACCGTCGGATTGAGGAAAGTAGAAGGATAGGATAAGCAAGGCCAAAGGCTTGAGATCCTGAATAGCCAAATTCTCGACAGTTGTTGGATCGTGTTAAGCCTTTTCAGGTTAAATAATGACCATTAGATGAATTCAAGTTACTCAAGGTTTAAAATTTGGGGAATCTCACTTTGGGAGAATTGGGAAATGGAGAAATCAAATTACCCGAAGTCCCGAAGGCCAAAATGAATGAGGGTCGTTAGATCTAGACAATACATGATGACCGTCGGATCAGGATGATGGTCAACTTCGACGCTGACCACTTCGGCGAAATGGAGTTGAGAACATGAAAATTCACCCGAAGGACAAAGTTTTGAAGTCATGGAGTAAGACACGTGGTACACACATTGAGAGCTTGTGTCATCATAGTCCACATCAGCAAGGACACGTGGTGCATTAATATGGTGACAAGTGTCAAAGTCTAATTGGCATTTTAGACAACGTAAGTCACAAATTAGGGTGACACGTGGAAAACGGAACTAGGGTCCACGTCATATTGAGTGATTTCATTAAGACACGTCACTTCGAGTTTACAGCCTTCGAGGATGTTCAACTTCTCCTACTAGACAAATGCCCGAAGCATCGAAGTTCCGAAGTCATGAACTAATGTTGGTCATAGATCTGAGATCCTCCAAGATGAATCATGATTGTTAGATCAAGCGTAGTGGAAGGATAGAATAAGGTGTACTAAAAAACTAACAACAAGTGGTCACCATAGTGTAATGACTTATTCGGTAGGTAAACCTTTGGGGGGATTGAACTACTTCATAGTTCGAGTAGCTTGGAGTCTCGAAGAGCCGAAGCTCCGAAGTAAGATCTGATCGTCCGTCAAGAAGGAAGATTCACGGTCTAGATCCTAAAATGCGCACAATGAGAAGGCCATTAACTAAGCGGCTTGTTGAGGTTGCGTGGACCGTCCACTCAACCACATATTAAGACAGAACCGTCTGATCTATGAGTATATAGATAATATGTACTTAGGATAAATGTACTCTAGAAGGTTGAAACATTGCAGAGGTTGGAAGTCCCGAAGGATGAAGTTCTGAAATAACTATGTTCATCCATATCAACCTTTGATTAATTCATAACCATTGGATCCATCTGTGTGAGAGGTAACCACTTCGGGAAGTTCAGACTTCAGAAGATTGGATGATTCTAAGAGATAAATCGCCCGAAGGCCGAAGTCTGGAGGACTAGGTTCTAGCCCTCGGTCACAGGTTATGAACATATAAGTCGTGAGGTGCTGAGAACATTGCTTAAATTAATAAGCTCATGGTTTTGAGCATATGGTCATATGTAAATGGTTTGAAGGAAGCGCCTCTACAGAATTTGATTTTTCCAATATTTGTAGAAGCAAGGGATTGAGTTAAAATATGAAATTGATCCATATATATCATCAATTTATGAAAAGCCTTCATGGTAAGGTTTGAATAATAACAGATATTATGGTTAAGTTAAATGAAGAGGTGTGATGGTCCAAACGAAAGGACACAATGCATTATAACTCACACCATTTTGAAGAATATATAAATGAGAAAGAGTGGTGAGAAGAATGTGTCTCTGCAACCTATGAGAAGAAGATCAAAATAGAAGAAGAGTCCAAGAAGAAGAATTGTTAGTTCTAGGGCGCCTGTCAATGTCTTATTGAAGATCAAGAACAGAAGGAGACAGAGCAACAGTTATGAAATCCAGTGTGTGACATAGAAGACCTTTATTGGACTGCAACTAATACATTGAAGATTAAATGACAGAAGCTAGAGAGCAAGAGATCAAGTTTGACTGCAGATAACCAGAAGACCATACAAGTAGATGTTGCAACAAATAAGTAGAAAGTGCAGTATTTAATGATTCTAAGAATACTTGAAGAATCGATAGTATCTCTGTGTGTTTATCAATACCGTGAACATAGTACAGTAAGAGAGTTATAAGTGTTATAACCTGCATAAAGGGAGGAAGGGTGGAGCAAGGGAAAACAATTCAAATCTGATAGGACTTGTGTTAATGGTTRCATGAATCAAATTCAATATGAAGAGCAGCAGAGATTAATTTGCATTGTGAAATCAATAGGGTGTTAGCAACAAATTCTCATATCGACAATAAATTTAAATAGGGTGGTAGGGTGGTGCTAGGGTAGGCTACAAGCCTRTAGGGGGTCGTAGCCTCCTTCTAGTTGTAGATGGTAAATAGGGTGTCGAAGCATCCTTTAAGTGGTAGTTGATAAACTAGGGGGTTGTAGCCTCCTTCCGGTTGCAGCTAGTAAATATGGTGTCGAAGCATCCTTTTAGTGGTAGTTGATAAACTAGGGGGTCGTAGCCTCCTTCCAGTTGCAGCTAGTAAATAGGATGTCGAAGCATCCTTTCAGTGGTAGTTGATAAACTAGGGGGTCGTAGCCTCCTTCAAGTTGTATCTAGTAAATGGGGTGGGGAAGCATCCCTTCAGTCGTAGTTGGAGAAACTTGGGGACAGTCTCTCCATCAAGTTGTAGCTTGAAAACAGTTTTGTAAAAGAACAATTTATTAATGAGAAAAGAGTTGGTGGTTTTCCCTGTTGGGTTCTACGATAAAATATTGTGTTCATAAGGTTTTGTTGTTCATCATATATTTTTTAATTGAATAATTAATGTGTGTGCTTAATACTTTTAAGAAAAAAGTAGGCAATATTGATTCACCCCCCCCCCCTCTCAGTATTGTTGGATATTCCATCAATTGGTATCAGAGCAAGGTTCCTTTAAGAACAGTCTAACAAAATGAAAGGAAGATCAAATTAAGCACACGTGGATGGACAAAATATTTACACTATGAATGGAACTCCAATACTTGGAAAAGAAGAATACATATTTTGCAGTACAAGAATGGAAATTCATATGAAGGCATTGGTACATGAAGTATGGAATTCAGTGATCACTGATTACTTCCCACCAAACAGAGTAAGGACTCCATCTCAAAAGAAAACCAAGAAAAGTAACTCAATGGAAATGAATGCAATCCTTGATGGATTACCTGATGATGTCAAAGAGAATATAGGTGAATATAACTCTKCAAATGAAATTTGGGACAAGATAAAAGACCTCTACTCAGATGAGAAGTCAAATKAAGCATATCAATCAGAACAAAGTTCARTCTACAAAAATTCTAGTGATGAATATTCTTTTKAAGAAGACTCGGACATTGAAGCAGAATTCAATCTTGAAGMTGAGCTTGAGTGTACTTTGGATGAACTGAGAAAATGTAAAAAAAGGTGTAAACAACTAAAGGATCTCATGTTGGAGGAAAGGAGGAAACAATTTTCAAATAATAAAGAACTTGAGAAAATCATAATTGAATTTATAATCCAATTCCAAYTGGATCAAGAGAGATTGGAATCCCTGGAACAATCTCTTAATAAGGAGCAAAAAAATGTTGAAGAGCTCAAACAACARAAGCTAGAAAGTGAGGAAGAAAATCATACCTTAAAAAGACAACTAATGTCCTCACAAGAGGAGCTACACAGTTCAAGACAACAAGCAGCCATTAGCATGGAAGAAGCCAAGAATTTAAAACAAGAAGTTGTTGGACTCAAGGATCAACTGAATACTGTTGAAAAAATCAAGAAAGGAACTGAAGCCCTTGATAAAATTCCCAGTCTACAAATATTTCTCTCGAAAAAAATTGGCCTTGGATATGACCAAGTACACATGGTTAAAGGATCAAGTCCTATTACTCATATTGATGTAGAAGATAACAAGTGTTGTGATTATACCTCCAAATAAACAACTATGCAACAGAAGGATGAAAAGAATGCAAACTCYTATGCTCAAGAATYTGCTCATCCTCCCAAGAAGAGTAACCTCAAAATAAATAGCAATCACAAGAAAGAAGACCAAAAAAATCCCAAGTACAAAAGTGCATCCTATGGCTATTGTTGTTATTACGGTCACAAGGTTGTTGACTACAGAACCAAGAGACACGGGTTGAAAAAACAAGAAAACACATGTAGTTCAAGTGAAATGAAAGATCCTAACAACAATATTGGGCTTGGGTATGTGAAGAAAGAAAGTATTATTCCCCCTACTTTCAATACTAACAAAAAGGAGTTGACAAATAAATTCATTTTTAGAAGATATTTCCAGATGTTCAAGGTTTATTGTTATTCATGTAATAACTATGGACATAAATATATGAATTGTAGAGCATATGGAAGGAAAAACTTGATGGTTAAGAAATATAACCTTAAAGATAACCAAAAAGTAAATCAAGTTAAAAGCATAAATTATAGATCTTTTGCACCTCTACAAGAAGGGAACCTAGAATGCTTCAGATGTCATAGTTATGGACATAAAGCCAGTAATTGTAGATTAATGGAAGTCTTAGAAAAATCAAAGTTCATTAGAGAGCAAAAGAAGCATTGGAAAGAAAATAAAAAAAACATCAAAAAGGGAATGTCTTATTTCTTTGAAAACCCAAGATAAAGAATATCCATGGTATGTTGACAGTGGGTGCTCAAAACATATGACAGGAAACAAGGACAAGTTCTTGAACTTAAAGAAACAAAAGAATACTCAATCTCTTCTATGAAACCCATGGAATAAAAAGACAATTCTGTGTTGCCATAACACCTCAACAAAATGGGATTACTGAGAGAAGGAATAGAACAGTCCAGGAGGCTGCAAGGACTATGATCAATGAAGAAAAATTATATGATGGATATTAGAGGGAAGTTGTAAGCATAGTAGTATACATATTGAATAGAGGTCAGCTCGAGATTAATAGTAATAAGACTCCTTATGAACTATGGTTTGGAAGAACTCCTTCGGTAAAATACTTTAAGGTCTTTGGGAGTAAGTGCTATATCAAAAGGCTTGATGAGAATCTCGAAAAATTTGATGCTAAATCTAATGAAGGTATATTTCTTGGATATGTTTCTACCAAGAAAGCATACAAATGCTACAATCTTAGATTACATAATATTGTTGAGAGTTCAGATGTTAATTTGGATGACTCAAAAACAATAAAGATCAAATATCAAGAGACCATACTTAACAATGAATGGAAAATTCAACAGCAGTGAGGTGATGATGAGAATAGATTAAGTACAAATCTGAAAATGAAAAGACTAAACGATGTAGCTCACTTGAATAAACATGGAATGTGCTTTGAAATAGCAGGTTATAAGAACATAATCTTGTCATTGCATTCAGAAACAGAGAATGACTTGGACGATGTGTTGCGGTCTCATATGATGTATTCTTGGAAAAATATAAGGTAGATCACATGATAGCACCTCATGAGGAAGTAAAGGCCTTTGAACTGGATTGTGATGGTAAACAAGATCAATGGAAATACTAATCAGACGATCGATGTTGAGGAAAAGGTGAGAAGCCTTAGCAGTCGTATGATCAATAAATTGACGGTGTTGATCATCTCATGTAATGGGATTTATCCCACATTGGAAGTGTGAAAAATCTTATGTGGGTTTATAAAGACAACCCTCACTATACTTATTTGACACGTAGTGAAAAGGTATGGCGAGGGCTCTAGGTGCTTGGACTTTACTAAAAGATCACTAGCCTGGAGCCCGAGATGACCTGTCAGGCTCCCTACCTTTTGGTCAAAGAGACAATAATTGTCGATCTGATGACGAAGGATCTCGTCTGTTCATTGGAAATATATTTATATATACATTGCACGTCGGTCATATGGGTGATCGTGGGCTTAAGGGTTGTTTTGGTTGGTGGAAACTGACAATGAAACCGCCAAATTGTCAAATAAATTAGTAGAATGACAAAATGGAGGATCACCAAGTTTGTCATCAGTTGAATAAAATTCCAGTGTCGAAGACCGCCAAAAATGTTGGATAAAACCTGGACAATAAAAATACAAAAGACAGTGAGTAAAATAAAGCCACATTTTTCTATGGATGCTTTGGGTTGATGAATAACAATTCGTGACAAATAGTATATCAATAATAATTGTCAATCAAAGTCTGTGAAAATTATTTTAAAGAAGAATTTTATTATGAATTAAAGAAGATATCAAAATCATATTGAATAAATATTGATACATCTGGTTAGATATCAATGAGAAGAAATAGGCAGGTCGAAAGGTCGTTTGAAAAGTATAAGATTCAGTTGCTCAGTGTTCCAGTAGGACAACAATATCTGCAGCGGAAGCAGTAGAATGTATATAGTGGTATACATGGAATCCTATATAAATGACAGGGGGAGAGATCTTGTCAAGAAGAACTTCCCCTTCAGAAACAAAGGGGAAGAGAAGTTAGAAGCAGAAGAGAAGATTGACAGGGGAAGTCATTCAATTATGAAAAGAAAAGTATGATTGTAGGAAGAGTTACCCAATTTCATATTTTGGTCAACAACATTCAAACAGATAGAGCTTTACAATAGGCGGAGAAACCCTTTTCCATTGATGTCAAAGGGGGAGAGTAACTTAAGAGAAGAGAAGCATCATCACAGGGGGAGATTGTGTATGAAGTTGGTGCGTTGCCATCAATGAAAAAGGGGGAGATTGTTGGACATAGTGTCATTAATGTGTTGTCATTGATGTCAAACAGTATAACAGTATGCAGAGTTCATGTCAAATAAATATATGCAGGTATCACTGATGTGTTGTCATTGATGTCAAA
>SNQJ01S0016676.1:213675-233389 GCA_010110895.2 Picea sitchensis
CTAAGTGGCTTGTTGAGGTTGCATGGACCATCCACTCAACCATAGATTAAGACAGAATCGTCTGATCTATGAGTATATAGATAATACATACTTCGACGAAATGTATTATGGAAGGTTAAAATATTGCAGAGGTTGGAAGTCCTGAAGGATGAAGTTATGAAATAATGATGGTTGTCCATATCAACCTTCGATTAAGTCATAACCATTGGATCCATCCGTGTGAGAGGTAACCACTTCGGGAAGTTCAGACTTCAGAAGATTGGATGATTATAAGAGAGAAATCGCTCAAAAGTTGAATTCTGGAGGACTAGGTTCTAGCCCCTGGTCACGGGTTACGAACATATAAGTCGTGAGGTGTTGAGAACATTCCTTAAATTAATAAGCTCGTGGTTTTTTACATATGGTCATATGTAAATGGTTTGAAGGAAGCACCTCTACAGAATTTGATTTCTACAATATTTGTAGAAGCAAGGGATCGAGTTAAAAGATGAAATTGATCCATATCTATGATCAATTTATGAAAATCCTTCACGGTAAGGTTTGAATAATAAAAGAGATTATGGTTAAGTTAAATGAAGAGGTGTGATGGTCCAAATGAAAGGACACAATGCGTTATAACTCACAACAGTTTGAAGAATATATAAATGAGAAAGAGTGGTGAGAAAAATGTGTCTCTGCAACCTGTGAGAAGAAGATCAAAACAGAAGCAGAGTCCAAGAAGAAAAATTGTTGGTTCTAGGGCGTCTATCAATGTCTTATTGAAGATCAAGAATAGAAGGAGACAGAGTAGCAGTTATGAAATCCAGTGTGTGACATAGAAGACCTTTATTAGACTGTAGCATATACATTGAAGATTAAATGACAAAATCCAAAGAGCAAGAGATGAATTTTGATTGCAGATAACCAGAATACTATACAAGCAGAGGTTGTAGTAGACAAGTAGAAAGTGCAGCAGTTAGTGATTCTAAGAAGACTTGAAGAATCGATAGTATCTATGTGTGTTTATGAATACCGTGAACATAGTACAATAACAGAGTTATAAGTGTTATAACCTACATAAAGAGAGGAAGGGTGGAGCAAGGGAAAAACAAGTCAAAGTCAAAAAGTCAAATCTGATAGGACTTGTTTAATGGTCGCATGAATCAAATTCAATATGAAGAGCAGCAAAGATTAAATTGCATTGTGAAATCAGTAGGGTGTTAGCAACAAATTCACATATTGACAATAAATTTAAACAGGGTGGTAGGGTGGTGCTAGGGCAGGCTACAAGCATGYAGGGGGTTGTATCCTCCTTCCAATTGTAGCTAGTAAATAGGGTATCGAAGCATCTTTTCAGTGGTAGTTGATAAAATAGGGGATCGTATCCTCCTTCCAGTTGCATCTGGTAAATAGGGTGTTGAAGCATCCTTTCAGTGGTAGATGRTAAACTAGGGAGTCGTAGCCTCCTTCCAAATGCAGTTGGTAAATAGGGTGTCGAAGCATCCTTTCAGTGGYAGTTGATAAACTAGGGGTTCATAGCCTCCTTCCAGTTGTATTTGGTAAATGAGTTGTGGAATCATCCCTTCAGTCGTAGCTGAAGAAACTTAGGGAAAGTCTCTCCATCAAGTTGTATCTTGAAAACAGTTTTGTAAAAGAAAAAATGATTAATGAGAAAAGAGTTGGTGGTTTTCCTTGTTGGTTTCCACGATAAAATATTGTGTTCATAAGGGTTTGTTGTTCATCATATATTTCTTAATTGAATAATTAATGTGTATGATTAATAATTTTAAGCAAAAATTAGGCAATATTGATTCACCCCCCCTCTCAGTATTGTTGGATATTCCATCAAATACCATATATCACAGGGAATTTCTTGAGAAACATTATATTCAACTGGTGAGACTATAGGCATTGTCTCAGCCTATGCCATAAACATAGGACTGGAGGGACTATGCTTGTTCTGATTATACTGTCTTTTCTTGCACTCATATTCATAATGTCCATGTGTTTTACAGTAATGGCACTAAATCTTTGATTTATCAGTTTTCTCACTACTTGGATGACTGGTATTTTCACTTTGACCTCTTCCATCGGTATTTCTAGGACTGCTACTGATTCCACCTATAGAAGAACTTCTTCATCTACCTCTAAAGTTTTATCTCCCCCTTCCTCTTCCACAACTTATAGATTACTGCGCGGAAAATGCATTCTCTAATGACATATTTGACCTATTTAATATGTGTTTGTGATTGATGATGGAATATTGCAGTTCATCTAGGATAAAGTGACTCGGTTCTTTGTTCTCTTCCAAAGTCACAATAAGGGTATCAAATTTAGGAGGAAGACTCCTAAGTACCTTCTCAACAACCTTTCTATCCTCTATGGTTTCTCCATGAGACATAATCTAATTTATCATGCCAATAACATGGGTATAAAAATAATCTATTGAATATGTATCTTTCATTGACAGAGTTTCAAAATCTCTTCTAAGAATTTGTAGTATTGAAGTCTTGACTTTGTCCATAG
The DNA here is from genome assembly GCA_010110895.2 of Picea sitchensis. NCBI lineage: Eukaryota > Viridiplantae > Streptophyta > Pinopsida > Pinales > Pinaceae > Picea > Picea sitchensis. Next base: position 216,181 of record SNQJ01S0016676.1, read on the forward strand.
MTTGATAAGAAGTTTGTAATATTTCCCATGCTTCCTTGGCTTKCTTTTATGATGCAACTATTGGGAGTATTCTCTCATGCATGGATTGATGTATGTAAAACATTGTCTTTCCATCCTTCTTCCTTTGATATTTCAAAGCATCCTTCTCAGCTTGTGTGAGGGCATTGTGTGTTTCATGATCTGTTGGTTCCACATAACCATTCTCTACTATCTCCCATACATCTTGACCCTGAAATAATGCCTTCATGGTAAAGGACCATAACTCATAATTTTTTCCTGTGAAAGTGGGAGGTTGCAGATTTGAAGTAGAAGCCATATTTCACCTTTCAACAAAGTTGATGCTCTGATTAACCTGCTCTGATACCAGATCTCGGATCTACAACGTGCAGAAAAACTCTACACAACACAATGATAAATATTATGCATCACAAAACTTTGTAACTGAATTCACATGACTTACCGTGCAGTGGCCAGACTGCTCAAAATGTTGTGCATTGTGATAAAACACTTAATGAAACAATTTATTGACACATAAACAACATAGTGTTGTAATTGGCATATAAACTCAGAAATACAACAGAACTTGTCAACACACAAAATACTTGATATTAATAACTTCGGTGTTGCATGCTAATATAGAATAAAATATTGTGTCGAGTTTCGGCTCCAATAGCTTCTAAGCTATTTCTGAAACTTATAAAACACACACACGGAGCTTGGGATCTCAAACTTATTCGACTACCTTCATCTGCTACTATTCTAACTTTGAATCTTCTCTTTTTTCTATGTCTACACTCTGTCTACCGACTTCCTACAGACTTGGACATATATAGATAAGGCTGAGACTTCTTGTAGAAGTAAAATTGACTCAACAATTAATACAACAATAAATTTGACTGACATTTATATACTTAACTGGAATCGAGAAAGGTAAATATCGGCTTCATTAAATAACATCCATGCTCGTCGAGTGACAAAACTGAATTTGAGTAAACTTGTGAATTTGTATTTGTCAACTGACGACTGACTGACTGACTGACAAATCGGCGGAGACGTAAAGCTCACCGACTTGTAATTATTATTTCCAACAAAGTGAATGTCCCATCATTTGACACCCCATCCAGGGATTAAATTTGATAAATATTAAAAATATTTATTTTGCATAAATTATTAGAAGTGTTAAATAGTATGGAAAATGATTTTTTTCAAGATTATTAGAATTATCGGACACTTGTAAATATGATAAGAGTTGAAGGTGATTTTTCTATCTTTTAAATTTATCATTTATTTGTAATTAACATTTACTTTTTATGTTTAGTCTTAATTAACTCATTAAATCCCTAATTCATTCACCTTATTTAATCACCAAGCTGTTAAAACCCTATCCCTTAACACACTAACCCCATAAATTTAAGTTAAATATGAACTACTAACCTGTTGACCTACAATTATAGATAAATCTCTTGTAATTTCCCTTCTATACTTCTTTCTAAATTTCCTCCATACTTAGAAAATTTCAAGATCGTCATGAGTTCCCTTGATATCCCTAAACTTTGTGATCCGCACAATGCTCACTCAATTTCCACGACCTTCATTATGAACCTATACTTAGAATTTTTTGAATCGGATTTTCAGGTGTGGGTGTAGAGAATTATGTTGATCCTCCCATTTCCCCGCCATCCCGTTGACCCAATTTTTTTGTGTCCCGATAATTTGTTGTTATATCAATCCGCTCATCCAATCATATCAATCCTTCTATTATCACGTTGTTCTATCACCCCATCGCCCCAATCCCCGCTTACCCCGATCATTTGTTGTTCTGCTTGTCCGCTCTCTCGATCATCAACCACCCCGCAACAATATATGTCTTKTCATATCATGCTTCCCAACATGCATTAAATTATACTTTTTGTAAATGAATACGACTTGTATAAGTGTTAATACCATTATTAATGACAAGCTTCTTCAGAAAAATTCCCATAAATTTTAATAATAATTATCATTAAAAATCCTTGAGTTAAGAGCCCTGGAACGTGTTAAATAAAACAAGTATATTTCAATAATACCAATTCAAAATTTTCATTAAGTCTATCACCTTGGTTAAGTATGACAAATTGAAGAAAGGAATGGTTATGTGGATATACTATCAACCTTTTGGGATGGAATACCAAAGACTTCAATGGTCACATGCCTACATATATTATTTTACATTATCATCGCTGGAAAAGAACTCAAACAAGATTTTTACATCAAGAATTGCATCGGCAAGTTGTGTTCCAGAACTTTATGATTTCAAGGAGTTGATTTCATGGTGTATCGACAAATTTGATAAGAACTAGGGAATTACTCAGTTACAGGGGGGATCTCCTATCTCTTTATCCCCCTCAATTTTTAAAAGGATACTCAAGCTCCCTAAGCTAACGATGCTTTTCAGGAGTGTCAAAGATAAATATTTTCTAAAAATGAAGAAAGGAGGATTTGAACTCTTACAATATTACCTTGAAGACTCAACATTTTTTCCTAAAGATCTCTGAAACATTCAGGTATGTTCATTAAAAAATCCATACCGAGAAATGGCATGGTTGTTTTCAAAAACTATTGGACAAGAATCTATGGTTTCAATTCCTAAGCTTGCTTTGTATATACTTTATTTCTCAATTCATGAGAACTCAATCTTCGATTGGGTCAGAATTATTTCAAGTGAGTTATCTTTTTAGTTGGGAAATTTTCGAAAGAACAAAATATTTTATATGTCTTCATACTTGATTTTCATCGTGATTTATTGTCATGTATTCAATGGACTTCCCTTGGCCCAAAAGGTTAATTGTAAGTTCGACCTTGTGCAAATGTGGTACCCCACACTTTGGAAACAAAAGGTCGCATATCACTTCTATGAAGTGCATAATTATTTTATCTCTTCTTTCAAAAAGTTGATTCGTGGACCCCTTACATCTAAATTATCCTTGGAAGTAGTATGTTTCTTAGACAAGAAAGGAAGTTTTGAAGACATGGAAAACTTTAGTGTTATCAAACTCTATTATTTGCATGAGAAACATTTGTACCTTCCATACTGTGTTTCTGATAAATTATTTATAGTTGAGATATGTAAACAGTATAAATTTTGGGCTCACTTATTTAACGAAAAAAGGAAAAATAGTTCATCCCATTACCATGGAAAATTGGAGAAATAACTGTAAAAATCATTACCCATCTTGATGAAATCCCAACTCAATTTAATTTATTCAATCTCAAGAAATCAAATGAAATCAAGGGTTTCGGCCCTAATCAGTTATTTATGACACATATGACATCTCTAGGATACAGCGTGTCATTTGCCAAAACATTATCATTTGGTGAAGAAGAAGGTGACAACAAAAACCCTCAAGGGTTACCTGTGGAAAAATTGTAAGAAGATATTGAGACAGTCATCAATACAACTTATCAGCACATACAACGAGGAAGAGTTGTGAATGAGAAAATTTTACGATCCCCAAATGTTTCTCAAAAAAGCGGCCTACATAAAGAAAAACCCCAGAATTCAGTTCAAGAACAAAGAAAGCCCTCGACTGATAATTCTGATGATGAATAAGAACAAAACCATCCTAAGGGGATCCATGAGAAATCACACAAACTCCCAATCGCTAGTAAGAGGAAGAGAGATACAAATAAAGAGGGAGAAAGTGAAGACATACCTGGAAGTGAAATTGTCCTTAAATACATGGAGCTCGACATTAATTTTGAAGAATTAGAATTTGCACGTGAAGAAATGTTATGGACAAATCCATCCTACGAATAAGCTATATCTCCCTTGGATCTACCATTGATCCAAGATAGGCACAGTGACTAGAATTGGCTAGATTCTTATGGTTCTCCCTAGATACAAACAATATGTTTCCTATTTTATGCTAAGATAAAGTAAAGAGGCATATATTTTCCTTTCAAGGTTCTCCTCGCGTGTCATCATCCGGTGTAATCTCGTAGATCCAGATCCAATATCCTTCAACCTTCTACCTACACACAATAGGTAAACAATATCAATCTACAAATTCTCTCTAGCATTAGGAAATCACAAATTCATCTAGATCTATCATGATCTATTCAATGTAAGATCAAATCTAACATATATTATTGAACATGAACAATATGAAAGGGGAAAATCAATGATATATATTGATATGAAATGGATAATTACATAATCTTTTACCTTAAGTCTTGATGCATGCCTCCTAGTTCCAGGTTCCAGATGCTCCTCCTTAACCTCTTGAGATTCTCTCTCTATTTTTCCAGCATAACCATGTCAATTATCACATACAATATTATGTGACTAATGTTCAGATCTGAAATTTTTTTCCTAGTGAACTAACAATAAAACCTTAGTTGTTATCACTGAACAATTTTACACCAAAAATTATTAACTAAAAATATATGCAGCGAAAACAACAATACCAGAGATGAATCATAAACACATATAAGAAACAAAATTTATGTTCTAGAACTTTATCAATTTCATAAATTGTGAGGGAAAAAACATGCCTCCTAGCCAATACAATTTCACCAAAATTTGAGGACAACCTCGTCCTCCAATAAAAAAAAAATCAGAAAACTGAACCTCAACAAATCCTTGGAAATTTCCTCTACCCACAAATCCATTGCAGATCACTTGTACAACTTGTTGACGTCACCTGTATTATTGTTGACGTCAACCTATACGGACCTGATCATCCCCAAAAAAAATTGTACGGATGTATGTGATTGACCCTTTTGGAATGTGCGTACATACGTGATTGTTCCCACTGCAACTCATGTATACATGATTCACCTTACTACAACCCATGTACATAAATGACTTTCCCACTGAAATCCACATATGTACATGATTTTTCCCACTACAACCTGCGTACACATATGAAAAATAATGCAGACACTTCCGTACGATTCGCTCCACTCATACATTTTCTTCCTAGGCTAGATTTTTCAAATTCGCAAGCATTCCCTTGTTGAAATCAACAATCTCCTTGGCACAAGTGCAGACTCACTTATGACAAATCGATTATGTCTCCAAACACACTACACCATAATAATAAATATCACAATGACCTTATGTCCTTTTATACAAGTCTAGGGGTCAACTTAGAATCCCCTCCACAAGTCAACATCAAATTAGGATTCCTATATGGGTGTGAATCCCCTACACAAGCCCACAAATCCCATCACCAAACCCATGGATACCCAGCTTCATTCCAATGACATTTTCACCTAAACGAAAGTGTGATGTGGTGTCCACGAATATCCCCACGTGTTTGGCACCTAGGCCACGTGAGAATACCTACCCGAGGTTATAAAAATAAACACTCCCTCTTGGTGAGGGAGGTATTCTCACCACACTCCACAAACACATGGAGGTAGCTATGTCTCCCATCCCGGGAGTATATTTGTCTCCCGTAGTGGATCAACTACCACAGTTTCTCTCCAATTTGTCTTATTGGTTTCTCCCTCCATCACTGAGTCAAGTCTCAATATCTAGCATGATCCCTTCTTGGAATACACCTTGCTCCTAGAATCCTATCGCTCTTGAGCATCCTGCCTAGACATATCAACCCATGACACCCTCTTGACAATATTTGAAGATGCCTCTCTCCCATTTGGACCTAAAGGTTGGCTCCCACTAAAGACTGACTCTCCCTCTAATCCTCCTAACTCCCTCTAAAGTTGGACTCCCTTTGAGTCTCCTGACTCCTTCTAAACTTGGACTCCCTCAAAATCCACTTAATCCCTTTGAAGTCAGACTCCCTCTAAGGTCAATATCCCTCTGAGTCTTCTCATCCTTCAAAGCTACATGATCCCTATCCATTTTCACTCTACTACTATTGGTCATGGCTAGCATAGGCTGACCTATATGCCTATATACGTTTCCCTCTCTAATTCCAAGACCATTTATGTGTCATGTCTAGATCCTCTAGGAATCCAATAACACTTGTCGATCCTATAACAACACTGCATAGCCATACTCCTCAATCAATGAGTCTGAGAACACACTCTTGGAACCCATATAACTTTTCCACTCGAAACACATCCCCTGAATCCATCTAAAATACCATTTCTCCATATCCTTGTACTACATGCATGGTCCTCATACATACCTGAGCCAGACATTGTGAAGCTCTCAAACAAATAATGTTCCTTTTTCATATGCCAGTGGTTCCCATTGTATAAGAAACATGCACTCCTCTCAAGGAAAGTGTCATGCTTACCCAAGTCACAACCATCCAATGAACTTCTTCCCAAGTCCATCATCCAAGTCACCAAAAATTATTTATGTCTATGAACACACTACAACTGAACCTATGTCCTCTCTCTAAACAACCTCGAGCTATGGATGGAAATTCAATCTAGTCCACTCTAGACCTTCGCAACTCATATATGTAGGTTTCCTCATCCTCCTATGTTAAATGCCTCATACATTGGCTTACCTCGACAATGTGAAACTCTCTGGACCAATGAAAACTCTATCTCGACAACATAACATACACATGAATACATCTTGTTCTTGCCAAAGAACCCATCGTAAATCACCATGACAAGCCATTGGAAGTCCATCCATAGGGTGGGAAACCTGCCACACAACATATTTTTGTGATCCATGCTCTCCACCAATCCACCAAAACTCCCAACTTCCCACACCACCGAGTTGAAATAGTCCACAACTCCTTGTCTGGATAATTTTCTCCATGTCTCAAACCAGGGACCATCTAACATGTTTCCACCTACAACCTCCATTTTATCTCCTTCTCAGAGCTAACTCCTAAACACTACTACAAATCCCCCTGAGAGTTGTCACTTGTGACCTGCCAGGAACAAGAACAACACTCTTCCAATGTTGCATCCCAAAATGTGTCTCAAGATGATCCCATTCTATTCATATCCCATGCTCTAATACCATGTCAATTTTCACATACAATCTTATGTGATTAATTTTCAGATCTAAATATTGCTACCTAGTGAACTAATAGTAAAACCCTGGCTATTATCACTAAACAACTTTACACTAAAAATTATTGACTAAAAATATATGCAGCAGAAACAACAAGATAAGAGATGAATCATATATGAGACACAAAATTTATGTTCTGTAACTTTATCAATTTCATAAATTCTAAGGAAAAAAATATCCCTCCCAGCCAATACAATTTCACCAAAATCTGAGGACAACCTTGTCCTCCAATAACAGAAAAACCAAAAAACCAAAACTCAGCAAATACATGGAAATTTCTTCTTCCCAAATATCTATTGCAAGCCACCTAAACAACTTGTTGATGTCACATGTATTGTTGTTGATGTCAGTCTATACAGACTTGTTCCTGCCTGGAAAAATTTGTATGGATGTATGTGATTGACCATTTTGCAACCCACGTACATACATGATTGTGCCCACTAAAACTCGTGAAGACATGATTCACCTTACTGCAACCCGTGTACATACATGATTGTTCCCACTGCAATCCATGTACGTACGTGATTTTTCCCACTACAACCCATGTACATATAAGAACAATTGTATGGAAACTTCTATACGATTCGATCCACTCATACGGTTTCTTCCTAGGCCAGATTTTCCATAGTTACATACATTCCCTTATTGAAATCACCAAGCTCCTTGGCACAAGTGCAGACTCACTTATGCCAACTGCATTATGTCTCCACACACACTACACCATAACAATAAATGTTACAATGACCTTATTTCCTTTTATACAAGTCTAGGGGTCAAGTTAGAAGCCCCTCCACATGTCAACATTAAATTAGGCCTCCTCTGTGGGTGTGAAGCCCCTACACTAGCCCACAAATCCCATCACCAAACTCATGAATCCTTAGCTTCATTCCAAGGGTATTTTAACCCAAACGAAAGTGTGATGTAATTCCAATGACAATCCCAATGTGATTGGCACCTAGGCCACTTAAGAATACCTTCTCGAGGTGACAAAAATCAACAAGCCACTCTCAAACTCTATCTCTCGTCTCCTTGATTTGACCTCTTCCTATAGGATTTTAAAAGAGATTGGATATAGGCTTCATGACATGTGAATTAGGTGCTTACAAGTCATGGATAGCTTGATAGCATGTGAACTAAGAAATTGCAAATCATAGATAGGCTTAATGGCATGTGAAAATTACAAGTCATGCAAAAGTTTCATGCTTAATAATGATATTTTTCTAAATTCATATGCTCAATTATGAGATTATTCCAACTCACTATGTGATCCAAATGGATATTGGTGGCCACCCACATGTTCCAAATTCCAACTGGTTCATCTGGACATTTTTCAGTTCAACATGTTTCTCCCACATGTTCCAAATTCCACCGGTTCATCCGACATTTTTCAGCTCAATATGTTTCTATGTATTTTAGATTTTTGTGGTGAGGAATTTCAAAAATCATTTGCCGGAGAATCCACAAATATGCCATTTTGTTTATCGACGCTTCAATCCTGATCTGGATTCATCATCGTGATCTCTAATCGTCAATTAGAGAGCTAGCTGATATTAGTCATTAATAATGTATATGCGTGATGTTAGTAAATAAGATAACCACGTCGACTAAGTGTAACCCTAATTCGGAGCTAATTAAAACAAATTAATTATTAATAAGTTTAAACGTTAACTCGTAATTGTGGGTTCTTCACTTCATTTAGGCTATCCTGAAGCCCTACATAACATCCAAGTGGATATTGGTGGTTGTTCACCTTTTCCAACTGGCTTATTTTGGAATTTTTCATGTCAGTATATATTCATGTACTTCCATGGTCGTTTTGGAGCTCTAAACAATGTTTTATTTTCTTTCCACAGTCAAATTGTAGAGAAAGTCAAATTTTTATGGCATAATGTCGCGCAAGGATGATTTTAGGGGCTAAATTTCGCTCATGGGCTAATTTTCCATGGTTTTTCCCAAAAAATGATTCTCCATTCTAAAAATGATTCGCCCAAATTCTATAGGATAAAATTATTTTACCTTAAAAATCACCAAAATTTTATACAAACTATATAAAATCCTTAGAAATTTGAATATTTTTACAAAAATCTCACCAAACATTTATAGTTGGCATATGAAGGATTAGTAAGATTAGCCAAGGTTTCTACATTTTAAAATAAATCTCCATCCTTAAAATCATCCCTGATAATGCGTAGCTATTTAAAATACCTTTCCAACGGGATATCACACGCTTAAAACGGAGATCGTATGCAAAAGTTACGACCCCAGGAAGTTAATGTACTAACTTACCCCAACGGGGCCCACGTGACTTTTGGCACTTCATCTCCTAGGGTTAGGTTTTTGGATGTCTAGGGTTTTTTAATTCATGTTTATCATAAAAAGGCCTTCATATCCTCAATGTAATCATCTTCCTACGAATGAGCGTAGCCATCACATCTCTTCTTAGAGATAAAGTTGTCACCATTCTAGCGAGTCTTGCACTCTGTATTTTTATAGTCTCTGTACATTTCTTTCATTAATAGAAATCATTTATCTCTCTGTTTATGACAATTTTTATGTGTATTTCATTGTAATATCTCTATTTTCATTTCCTTCCGAAAATAATTCGGATCACTATGAACTTTCTTTTCAATTATGAGTTTATTCTCAATTATGAAATAATTCTTATTTCATAATTATGAAATTGTGACAAAATAATTATTTCCTTGTGAAACAATTATGAGAATTTTACTCAATTATGTAATTCTAGCCTCATAACATCTAATAACATTCTTGCAAAACATATGGTGGAAAATACAAGTATAAAGGATGCCCCTTAATGTGTGAGGTCAGAACAGGAATTGATGGCCAAAATACATTATGAAAATTCATGGCGATGAGTGGCATAAGGAAGGAGCTTGAAGATCAAGGAACCAATGAGTACCTGCAATTAAACATCAAGTTGACATATATAGATCATCCCCAAGGTAGGCATACCCATTCTCGGTAGAGAAAATAAGCATGGCTACCAACATAATACACTACAGATCCATGAAGTAAAATGCAAGATTATGGCCATGAAAAGTACATGGTGGATCCATGTCATCAATTAGATCATAGCCATGAGAAAATACAATGTGGATCTATGTCACAGTATACATCAGGAATTCATCAAACACTAGGAGAGTTCCCCGGAAGTATTGAAAGTACTTGTTGGAACATGCACAATTTTAAACTTTTGAGCTTTATATTTTTCACCTCTTAGGAATAAAATTTTACCCAAAAAAAGAAAAAGATTAGAAAATTGCATTTTAATATTAAATCAAATTCATTGGTTTTTATTTAGCAATAAAGCGCTTACAATATCTGTCGTCGATGAGTTTCCTTAATTTGATCAGACGATCCTAATGATCTTCGAAGTTTTGGAGCCGCCTGAGTTATAAAGAGTAAGTCTCTAACAGTCGCTTCGGAGCTCCGTGCTTCGGATCTTCCAAAAAGTCTAAACAGTAAAAACCCTGAAACTCTGAAATCCAAAGATAGCAGCTTGTGATAAATCCTAAAGAACTCACGAACACAAGTCATAGGACACGTGTCTTTTAAATCTTTCATGGTCTGACACGTGGCACTTATTTTTGACATTTTCGTTGGATGATTCACATGTTTTTCAGTGACACGTGGAACCTCTCTTTTATTGACACATCATCTAGAATGACGTCATCTCTACCACGTCACTCCAGAAGATGGCCCTTTGGGATTTTAACAAAGAGTGAGTTCAAAAATCACCGAAGTATCAAAATGTCGAAGTATTGGACATTTCAAAAAATAAAAAGGAGTAAACAAAACATTTAATAACGGAGGTTAACCGCGATTAAGAGTTAATTAATTACTTCACAGTTCGGTTTTCATAAAGTTTCCCTTGTGTTATATTCAAAACCTACGAAGTTGGAACTTCCTAAATACTTAAATTTAAACACAATTAATTAAGACTTCAGGGTGATTACTCATAAATTAATTACTTCGCAGTTTCGGGTTTCGGGATATTTCTCTTGTGCTGTATTCAAAACCTTTAAATTTTGAACTTCCGAAACACTTGAAGTTAATACAACATTTTAAACACGATTAATTTTGATTTAAAACAGATTACTCAGATATTAACTCCTCCGCGGATTCATAATTCAGGAGGTTTCCACCCTGTCACATCCAAAACACCCGAACGCGAATTGTCGAAGTATTGATGGAATTTATGATAGATTAAGGATAATGATTTCAAACAAGGATTGTGGATTACCAAGTAGTCAATTCCATTAAGGTTAATAAATTCTTCTTCAGTAAGGATATACGAAGATCAATAAAAACAAATTGAATAAAAGCAATTTGAATTTCAAAGTCGTTTTTACCATTTGCAATTAGTAGCTTTTATCTAGTGAAGAACTCACAGACTTCTCCTGTAACAGGTAAGCTTATTTTGTTTCCTTGAGGATTATAGTGCCATGAAAAATTTCAAAGAATCTTGATGCAGCGGGTGAGGATTCAAACCCGAACGTAGATGTTCTATCAGACGCTACTCTGCGAGTTGTGGACTCCATTAAAACTTAGACACGGGTTTTTTAGGTCCTAGAGCATGAAATCATCAATTGTCCAAAAGAATCTGCTAAAGAAGACGACAAATCTTATACATACAGCTTAGACATATAGCACAGTCGGAGCTACATAAGATCATTGCGCGGCCAAGAATCATACCTTACAACGATATCATTAGTTGGGCTTTGGAAAATGTCGACATCCATACCCGAAGCATCATCAACCACTAGTAGGTCACCGTCAACTCTTTCTGACAAGAACACCTACAAGTAATGTACAAAATATCCCCTACTCCTAAATAAACTTACAATGTCACATTCCTTCTAGATTTTGAGAGAAAAGAGTGCACCCAATACGCTAGGAGCAGTCATGATATAGTCAATACCTGATGGGGACATCCGAAGAAATTCAGAGCCGACGCTCATGGTATGTATGCCACGTCATCTTTAGATGCTCATATGCTATATGCAGCCATGATTATTTGTCACAAGTTTGGGAAGAATAAACCTACGCATTTCTTGGTTGAATGGGTATCCATCGTGAATGAAGTAGTCGAGGGTTAGACTTTCAATTGGGCCAAAATGTTGTCGAATAATTTATCCAAGGAAATCGTTGATTATAAATAAGAAAAATCAAAAGGGAAAACTACCCCTTTCTACATATCGGCATAAGTTATGGATTCCATTTGCTTCATGACCCCTTTTCCCCTGATGAACTGGAGTTGGACCCCGGCCAATTTTGAGCCAATTCATTTTTATCACTCCAAGTTATGGGAGGAAACACCAAACATTTCTTCTACAAAATCTATCACAAGGTCATAGTGTCTATTCATATAGCCATTCATGGTCACCCGTCGCCCCGGATTTCAAAAAGGATTATGGGGAACCTAGGAAATCTTGCAGACTGGTTCATTGAGGATAATTTATCCTATATCAGAGTATTCTTTTGTTCGATTCCTCCTCATGTTCTCCCACAATTTTTACCTGACAGGATGGTGTGCAGAGAAGTGGTGTACTAGACAGTGGCAGGAGGTATCAGCAAGGAGCTGAAAGCAGCTCAAAAAAAGGTTTGGTCGACTTTGCCCATCCAAGTTGGCATGTTCACATCATTAGATTTTGGTCACTCCAAATTCAAGGTCGCATCCCTGCAGGATGTCAAATTAGTTGACATCAAATTCAAGAAGCATGATCCACACAAGATAGTGGAAAACCATCTGGCTCAGTTTAACATGAAGCAGTACATACATGAGAATTCCCCTTATGACGAAATGTTCAGGGGAGTTAGATCTTATGAGGAAGTCTGAAGCAGATTCCAAACCCTACCCACGGACCAACAAGTTGGTTTCCTCACCTTTCATAAACACAGGCAGAATAGTTTACCAAAGATACTACAGGGAGAGTCAATAGCCACGCCTCCTTCACAGGAATCTAGGCCTACAAGATATGAGCCAAGTCCCTCCACTAAACACAAATCTGAAGAGGTCCCGAAAATCCCAGAGGTACTATTTCACAAGATAAGAACATCACTATCAGGACTGAATGATCCACGGGTGTTAGCACGGTTCGAAGCCTTCATGAATTTGGAACAAATTGTCCTTCATTCAACACCGGCAACTTCTGCTGGCAGCCCGAATACAATAGGACAGAAAAATTCCACTAAAATTGCTTCTCACATTGCATCATTAACCCCTCTACAGGCCATCTTCGTAAATCCTAATTCCGAACTCCCTTTCATAGGTGATCTTACTCCTATCTTGCCCGAAGATACACCTCCATCAGATTTGTTTTTAGCAAGAAATGAAAGACTATCGTGAAGAGAGAATCTCACCACAAGGATGGAATAATCACTAAAAGGAAAATATCGGTGTATGACGAGAATGACCATGATGGTCCAGAGTTTGCAAAAGAAGTTGCAGGTTTGTTAGGTGTTTTTGCCACTGCCAATCAATGGTCAGTGGACAATTTGACCGAACAACTGCAATAGAAGTGCCTCTTGGTAGAAAATTTTCAAAATTAGATATATACTACAGAGAAGACTATCAGAAGCAGGATGAACCGGGATTTTGAGCAAATCAGAGCTAATGATCGGCAGCAAATTAGACAGCTACAAGATAACCTTGAGTTGCTCTGCTAGAGTTCACAGACCAGCTAATATCTGGACACTCAGCATGACGAGTTGATAAATCAGTTGCATGCCATATTGACCCTAACAGAGAACACAATGATATACATTTCGGCCTTCAAAACTCAAGCATCATAAATCAATGAAAGGATGGAAGTTGCCCAGCAAGAAATTTATCTAAAAGTAGATTCCATCCAGAAATGATATTAAGCAGTAGACCTTTCCCTAAAATATATCTATGTCAAGGAAAAATAGGCTTTCTCAGCCCGGTCTAAGTTTCAAGAAGTTCTCATATGGATGTAGAGAGCTAATGCCCCTAGTTTTCCTCTTCTCTCTCATTCTGAACAAGTAAATGGAAAAATGGCCCTAAAAGCCTAGGAAACAAATCTGGAAGAAGGCAAGAAACTTGCCAGAGAGGTGAAAGAGGCTTGTCTAGAGGCATTGTCATCATTAAACAAAAAGTTGATTGAGTTTGAGGGGAATAATATCTTAGAGTCCCTAGGGAAAATTGAGAGAGAAATTTACCAGCAAAGCTCCAGAAAGAACAAGGAATCTACTCAGGCAGCCATCCAAGAGATGAGCTAGATTGATCTTCTTAAAATCATTGAATGGTTGGTTAATCCAAGTTTGCAGTTTCAGGCCACAGTCCAAGAAGTGAACAAGATCTAGGAAAAGATGCCCCAAATATAGAAGAAATTGTTTGCCTTTGAAATAAATGAAAGGATTGAGCCTTCAAGGTTCATGATAGCATTGATGTATAGATGCACCCAATGCATTGAACTAGGAAAATCAAGTGTAGCTGGAAGAAAATGAGAAAACATGCACAACGTCCACCCCCTCCACCCTCTTTACCTTTCACCCTTCAATAGTCACTTACCTCGTCTATCCCTACCTCCCACATTCTAGCCTCCACTCATCCCACCTCATCATTGGACACTTGTTCCTCCATCATTATTTTAAGGAACAGTTACTCTTCCTTGTAAATGTTATCCATCCCTTGACAAGACAACGCTAATCTATTCATCTAATTATTCCCCCCATAACTTCAACTACAATTCCTTGCCCCATTGAACAAACTCAAAGGGACAGATGGAAACGAGATCAAGAGGCCAAGACAGTAAGCCAAATGATTGAGGTGGACTTAATGACATGTGTACCCAGCTCAAAGGTTGAAGAAAAATGAGCGCATCTACCAGCAGACAAAGAGACAGAGGAAGCGCCAACAAAACTCAGCAGTATTGCATACTATTATTTTATTCAGATGTATTCTATTTTTAATCATACATTGTGGGAAGTCCAATAGTTTCTAGTTGTAACAAGTTTTGTATAAATAGATATATTTAAGATCTATTTGAGACTGCTTCTTTCCGAATGTAATAGAGAAACTCTTTTTTGAGTATTAATAAAAGTGAAGACATAGATTCTAAGTTTCGTTAAATTCGAGTTTTGTGTTCCCTCTGTGTTTCCATTTCTCTAAATTTCTCTCTATAATTATTGAAGAGTGATTGATTGCAATTTAGTATTACATCTATTGTGATCATATTATACCAACAGTTCATTCAGTAAACAGTGTTTCCTCTGTTATTATTGTGAGTAAAACAAGACCTGTGGTATGTGTGAAATATTGCATTCTTATATCATGTTCAAGGGTGTGTCTTCTAATTTTTATTCTACTGCAAATAAGGTGAGACTTATCTGTAATTGATACCTGACTTTGTTTAACAGTTTTGTGAATCTTTCTACATCATTTGATATTATAATTGTGACTCAGATAACAAGATACAACCTCTATATTGTCTTATTATTAATTTCATTTAAAGAATATTTCTCAGAAAATTGAAGGTAGAAAAAGCACTCATTAAAACATTTCATTTAAAACCTTTGATGCCTGACATTATTCTTTGAGCCTTAGAATCAATATCAAGAACAACATATTTTTGGCATCATTGTTGGGGACGAAGAAATGAAATCATTTTCCCTGGGAAAACGACAAGGTAAATTTTGGTCTTTGATGGTGAACAAAGATTGAATACGTGAGTAAGGCTTAATGTATCGTTCACCCGGAAAATCCACCGTAGACAAAATTGGCATTCGTTCGAATGAATACCAGGAAAAAACCAGATGAAAAGTAGACTACACCAGTGTCGAATCCCAAAAAATTGTTTAAACCAAAGGGATATCTCAGACAAACTGTTGCATTAGCAGGTAAGGTATATCAACATATAGTTACACAAGTTAATGTTAAGGTTCTCACTAAAGAACTAACCCCTAAAGAAATTTTTAAACAAGTTCATTCTTCAGAAGCATCAACAAGTAAACCTGAACTTAAACTCGAAACTCCAGAGGGAATTATTCCCGAAATAAAATTTGAGATTGACCAGACCATCCATGTTTCATTGATAGATACTTTTACCAGTGAGAACAAAGGATCCCTTATGATCCCCACTATCATTAACACTCAGCGGATTCTTTCCTTTCCCGAAGTAAATTTTTTTGTTTCCCAAAATCTTGAAGGTTATTTTCTATACCCAGATTCATCTCCTATTGCCTCTCTTATCTATACATCAAGTAAACCTGAGGAGTCGAGCTCAATTTTCCCTTTCCCCCTCACCTAGATCTTCCATCTTCTCATGATATTTTTCCTGAACTTCATTCACAAAATCCCGAAGTAGTCAAAAGATCAGTATAACATTCTTTTGAAGTTTTCAAGAATCTCCTTTTTAGTCCCCGAATTTTGTCTCCTAGACTTTTAATGGTCGGTGTTGGAGGTGTTGGTGTTGGAGATGTCGAAGGTGTAGGGGTTGGTGGACAAGCTCAACCCCCTAGCATATTCACCAAGGTAGCTGCTAGATATGCTCCCTTATTCCTTCATGTTGTCCTGAATGATTTACCTGAAAATTACATGAAGAACCTCCCCTAATTCATGGGAGAAGGGGATCTAACAGCAATAGAACATATAGCCTTTTTCGATCGGTTTGTTGATATCCTTGGAATTGAGCATGAGGATGTTTACTCAAGACTGTTAGTACAGACTTTTGAAGGACAAGTAAGAACCTGGTTCAGAGGACTCCCAGTAGGTTCTATACGATCATATGACGATCAAGAAAATGACTTCCTAAGGCAGTGGGGCGAGAAAAAGGATCATATTTATTACTTAACCGAATTTGGAGCCTTGATAAAGAAGACTTTTGAATCAGTCCTTGAATTTATCCAGAGATTTAATAACATTTATCACAAAATCCTAGTTGAAGTTAAACCTTCTCAACCAGCTGCAAAAGTCACTTTTGCAAGGGCTTTTGGTTCTGATTTTGCTCTACTTTTGAGAGAAAGGAGATCTACTACTTTATTTGGGATGCAAGATGATACTATAGAAATTGAGTCCAATATGATGGCATCTAGGAAGTTGAAAACTAAGGTTGAGATGGGATCTAGAGAACCCAGGTGTTTCAAAGAACAAGCAGGACCCTCTGAATCTGGAAAGTCCGCAGAGGAAAAAATGGATGAGATGGCCAAAATTATTAAATATTTATCAAAAAAAAA
>SNQJ01S0016676.1:233399-258341 GCA_010110895.2 Picea sitchensis
TGTGTGCTAGACTTAGGAACCTCTCATAATTTAATGCATAAGATTATCATGGAAAAATTAGACCTTGAAATTACCAGACCTTATCAAGATTTGTACTTGTTTGATTCTAGAAAGGTTAAGTGTCCGGGTATGATTAAATATTTAGTGGTAAATATTTCTCAGATTCATGTGAGAAGTATCCTTATGGAAGTGGTTGTTGCTAACATTCCTTCCAAGTATGGTATGCTTCTATCCAGATCTTGGGGCGCCAAGTTAGGAGGATCGGTTCAGCTAGACATGACCTATGCTACAATTCCAATTTTTGGTGGAAAATTCACTCGACTGTACAGAGAAACTAAACTGGTGTATATTGTAAGTGACCCTCAAAACCCCAATAATTACCCAATCTATGTTGTTGATCAGGACTTAGGAAATTGTATATTATCTATAGATGATGATTTTGAAGAATGTATAGAAGAAGAAAATCAAAAAATAGAAATTTCAAAGAAAAATGTAAATGTTAGAGAAGGGATGTGGAAAATGTTCTTTGATGGTGCTTCATCCTACGAAGGAGCAAGAGCTAGAGTTTTATCCATGGAACCAGCCGATGAGTATGTTGCTCCATTCTCTTATAGATTACAATGGGAGGTCGATTATACCAATAATGTCTGTGAATATGAAGCTTTGTCTTAGGGTTAGAAGTTGCTAGAAAGTTAAAAATAGAACATCTGATAGTTTATGGTGATGCAAAGATCATTGTAAAACAAATAAAATAGCAATATAAAGCTAATAACCCGAGGTTGAGATCATATAGAAATTATGCCTAGGATCTTATAGAGAATTTTTCTCTTCCTTTAATATTCACTCTATCCCCAAAATGCAAAATCAGCAAGTTAATTCTTTGGCCAAAGCTGATGCAACCTTCATACCACCTACTATTTTGAAATGGAAATATCACATCGAGATGAGACATAGACCTTCGATTCAAAACAATGTTCATCACTGTAAAGTGTTTGAAGACGATGAACAAATCAAACAGTTCCTAGAAATGGTTGATGAGTTTTTTGAGACCCACATAGATCAAGAAAATCAGAATAATCCTGCTTGAATTATGCAGGAAGGGGAGAACCCAGAAAAATTCCAAGATAAGATTGCAAATCACCCCATGCTCTTACTTAAGAACAATCAAATTCCCACAGGCATGATCCCCTTAGAAAGGTTGTTTGACCGGGATCATATACCTTTAAATTCTACCTTGCGACCTCAAACCAAAGAAAATGAAGACTGTAATGTAGGAACTAATGAAGATCCCAAAATGGTCAAAATATCAAAATACCTTCCAACCCAAATAAAGAGTAAGTACGCTAAGTTACTTAGAAAGTATAAATATGTTTTTTCATGGTCTTATGATGACCTAAAAACTTATGATACCTCTCTTATTGAACATAAGATTCCTTTAAAACATGGTATTAAACCTTTCAGGCAGAATCTTAGATGGATAAACCTAATTCTCATGCCAGTGATAGAAAGGGAAGTTAAGAAAATCCTTGATGCAAAAATCATCGTTCCCCTCAGATACTCTGAATGGGTGGCCAATTTGGTCCCCATTAGAAAGAAGAATGGAAAAATAAGAATCTGCATTGATTTTAGAAACTTAAATCAATCGTCTCTTAAAGATAACTACATGCTCCCAAAGATGGACCATGTTCTAGAGAAGGTAGTAGGGGCTAAAAGGATTTCTATGATTGATGGTTTTTCAGGATATAATCAGATCATTGTTTATGAAGATGATAGAGAAAAGATTGTGTTTACAACACCATGGGGAACCTTTATGTATGATAAAATTCCTTTTGGTCTAATGAATTCAGGAGAAACTTTTCAGAGAGCGATGTATATCGTGTTCATTGGTGAGAGAGACAAATTTGTTTTTATTTATCTAGATGATCTAACAATTTTTTCCAATTTTGATGTCGAACATTTGATGCACCTCAGACAGACTTTTGAAAAATGCAAAAAAAATGGTTTGTCTCTTAATCCCAAAAAATCACAATGTGCTATGCAAGAAGGTAAGATTTTAGGCCATCTAGTGTCAAAAGAAGGAATCAAGGTTGATCCTAAGCGAGTTGAGGCTATTGACCTAATAAATATTCCTAGAAATAGAAAAGAACTTCAATATTTTTTTAGGTAAGATCAATTTTTTGAGAAGATTTATTCCTAACTTTGTTGAAATTATCAAAATAATTACAATCATGTTAAAAAATCACAGGGAAGTGAAATGGACTGCAGAAGCCAAAGCGTCCTTTGAGCGTGTTAAGAAATCTATAGGGGAAGCACTGGTACTAGCAAGTCTGGACTATACAAAGGAATTCTTAATCTTCCCTTTCGCTTCTGAACATACTGTTGCAGCAGTGCTCCTTCAAAAGAATGAAGAAGGATTCAAACAACCAATTGCCTTCTTCAGCAAAATCCTCAGGGATGTAGAACTAAGATATGATATACTTGAAAAACATGCTTATGCAATGGTGAAGGCTCTCAAGGCTTTCAGAAAATATGTTCTGCACTCCAAAATAATTGCTTATGTTCCAATAAATGTTATTAAAGATATCTTGGTTTAGCTAGACAGTGATGGAAGAAGAGGTAGATGGTTGGCTAAAATTCAAGAGTTTGATCTAGAAGTGAAACCAACCAAGCTAGTCAAAGGTCAAGGTATGGTGAGGTTGTTAGCTGAATCAAATTTTAGAGCACTCGGAATAAATAACCTCGAATCACATTATTCTCTCTTGGATATAGAGGAAATTGATGATGAGGAACCTATGATTCAGATTGAAGATAATGTTTTGTCCTCTACCTGGTACCGTGATATTGTTACATACCTCCTTACCCTTCAATGCCCAAATGACTTGACTCCTTCTAAAGAAAGGACTTTAAAACTACATGCAATTAAGTATTGCATTGTTGATGGAAAGCTATACTGGAAAGACCCTCTGGGTTTCTTGTTATGTTGCCTGACAGAAGATGAAATAGAAGGGGTCATTGATGAATTTCATGAAGGAGTATGTGGGGGACATCATGCCTAAAGAGCGACAGCTTACAAGATTTTAAGGTCAGGATATTATTGGCCAAAGTTATTTACTGATGTGAATGCAAGGGTCATAGCTTGCAAATTGTGCCAATTGTTCACTGGTAAGCAGAAGCTCCCTGCCTTAACTTTAATCCCAGTAAAAGTTGAATCTCATTTCCAACAATGGGTCCTAGACTTCACCGTAGAAATCCATCCGCAATCAAGTGCTCAACATAGATGGATTCTAACTGCTACTGATTACTTTACGAAATGGGTCGAATCCATTCCAACTTGAAATGTTACATATTTGGAAGTAATAAACTTTCTGGAAGAAAACATCCTGGAAAGGTTCGTTTGTCCTAGAAAAATAGTTACTCATAACGCTCAAGATTTTAATTCTATGGCAATGATCAATTTCTTTCAGAAATATAATATTGTTTTAGGTCATTCTACAGCTTATTATCCTTAGGGAAATGGGTTGGTCAAATCATCTAACAATAGCTTCATGAGTATAATTAAAAAAAAATTGACAGAAAATAAAAAATCTTGGCATATTCACTTTAAGTATGCCCTATGGGAAAACCGAATCGGCACTAAGAAATCGATAGGTATGTCTCATTTTCAATTGGTTTATTGTACTGACGTTATCCTTCCTATCAATCTTTCTCTTCCTGTGATGAAACTCTGGCAGGATGCAAACGAAGAGTCAAACGACGTTACGAGAAGAATGAATCAAATCATCGAAGTTCATCATAACGGAGTGGAAGTGGATGATAAGCTTCAAAAGTACCAGGATAATATGAAATCTCTTTTCGATAAAAAATCCAAACACAAGGAGTTTCTTCCTGGCGATTTAGTTTTAAAATGGGAGGCTAGGAAGGAAGATGCAGGGAAACATGGAAAATTCGATCATCTATGGTTCAGGCCATTCAAAGTTGCAGCTACTGAGGTAAAAAACTCTTTCTCACTGGAGAATCTTGATGGAGAAATTCTTGACGCTCCTATCAATGGGAGTTGCTTAAAACATTTCATGCAGTAGTCACATTTCGGATTTCCATTATATATATCAGATTAGATAGACATTGGCTATTTTAATTTTCAATTTTTCTTTTCTTTTTGTAAATTATCTGAGTCATTGGTTGTAAATATTTTCAATAAATTTATGATTGATTTACATCATTAAAATGAAAAATAAAAACATTTTCCATCTCTATTCTACAGGATTTTCTGACATTTTGCATTTTATTCCTTTTGCAGAATATATCTTGTTGAATGGGAGATGAGGTTGAATAAAATTTCAACACTCGTTTCTCAAACGCTTGATTTCTCTAAAAACAAGTGAT
Source organism: Picea sitchensis (assembly GCA_010110895.2). NCBI lineage: Eukaryota > Viridiplantae > Streptophyta > Pinopsida > Pinales > Pinaceae > Picea > Picea sitchensis. The sequence goes on from SNQJ01S0016676.1 coordinate 237,783, forward strand.
AAAATAATAATCTGCCTTGCTGAAAGTTCAAAAGGAAAAAGAGGTATGAATTCCTACTCTTCGAGTTCAAATAAAATTTTAAGAAAATTCTTTTGAAATGAATGTGAAGGAAGTTTCACTCAAGATAATATTATCACCTGACCTAAAAATCAGAGAGGTATAAAATTACAACTTAAAGTGTCATAATAATAAATTCTAAACCCATCTCTGAAATGAAAATAAAATAAAAATGAAATGAAATAAAATAAAAATAAATAAGCTCGAAGGAAGTCTGAACTAAATACACAAACTTGTGTGGGATTGGGATTTGTGTGTCAGGTCCTCCGAATCTTCGATTTTGTTATTTCTACCTATCCCCAAGTTCTTGTCCACTTCATATTTTCTTTATACTTTCTTAGTCTTCATAGGAAGAAGGAAGCTTGCCTTGACTCTGAAAACTCAAAAACATATTTTCAAAACAAGATTAGGCGAAAATATATATGTTCCTTTGATTTTAATTGAAAAAGTATGTCTAGGCTAATCCTGATAATTTTATCTCTTCTATGGGACTTTAAACTGACTAATTCGCTCAAGGTTGATCCCTGAAAAGATTAAAATTCCCTTAAAAAACTTCCTATAGACGAAGGTGTATTAAAAATTGGAAGAAAGTTAGTTTCAAAGTATTCTTAAAATCATTGGCAGACCTTCTTTTCAAAAAATTTAAACAGTTATCATCCCTTGTATGTGGACATACAAATTGATTTCCCCCACTTCGAAATATTAAAGTACAGGAAATATGGTGAAAGGAAATTCATAATTTGATTTCCCCCATCTTGTCCAAAAGAGATGATGAAAGTAAATTCATATAATGATTGCCCTCATCTCAGCAAAGTGCAAAAGTGCTAATTGAAGTGGTGAAAGGAAATTCAATGGGAGAAGTAGATAAATTCACCGGGGTACTAAACATGTTCATTGGAAGTGAAGCTACGATATATGTAAGGCTTTCATACATATCCACATAACAACTATGTCATCTAGTTCTCTTTCCAATGATATTTACATCTTGAACCAACTAGGATTCCCTAAATAAATTATTACATCTACTTAACCTTGATGCAAACGAAGTCGGTCGAAGTCTGATATTTCAGTTAAAGCTATTTTGATTACCTTAAACAATTCTAAAATTAGTTTTAAGAAAAGGAAATTTTAAATAGCATAACTTAAGATCAATCATTAAGTATGTTTTGAAGGTTTTCGAGATTTGGTTAAGTTTGTTCTTCTATGAATGATTAATTCTTAAATAATACTGGAAAATGTTTTTCAAAAAGAAATAATGAATCCATTTAACCAATAAAGGAACTTGGTCTAATGTTCTTTCACGCCTCACAGGGAGCCACAATCCCCAAATGGAGCCTATGTTGGAACACACACAATTTTGAACTTCTGAGCTTTATATTTTTCACCTCTTAGGAATAAAATTTAACCCAAAAAGAGAAAAAACTTAGAAAATTACCTTTTAATTTTAAATCAAATTCATTGGTTGTTATTTAGAAATAAAGCGCTTACAATATATGTCGTCGATGATTTTCCTTAATTTGATCAGACGATCCTAATGATCTCCGAAGTTTTGGAGTCACCTGAGTTTTAAAGAGTAAGTCTCTAACAGTCGCTTCGGAGCTCCGTGCTTCGAATGTTCCAACAAGTCTAAACAGTAAAAACCATGAAACTCTGAAACCCAAAGATAACAACTCTCGATAAATCCTAAATAACTCATGAACACGAGTCATAGGACACGTGTCTTTTAAACATTTCATGGGCTGACACATGGCACTTATTTTTGACATTTTCGTTGGATGATTCACACATTTTCGAGTGACATGTGGCACCTCTCTTTTCTTGAAACATCATCCAGAATGATGTCATCGCTGCCACATCACTCCGGGAGATGGCCCTTCGAGAGTTTAACAAAGAGTGAGTTCACAAATCACTGAAGTATCAAAATGTCGAAGTATTGGATATTTCAATAAGTAAAAGGGAGTAAATAAAACATTTAATAACAGAGGTTAATCATGATTAAGAGTTAATTAATTACTTCGCAGTTCGGATTTCATAAAGTTTCCCTTGTGTTATATTCAAAACCTACGAATTCCGAACTTAAAAAATACTTAAAGTTAAACACGATTAATTAAGACTTAAGGGTGATTACTCATAAATTAATTACTTCGCAGTTTCTGATTTCAGGAAATTTCTCTTGTGCTATATTCAAAAACTCTGAAGCCCGAACTTCCGAAAACACTTGAATTTAATACAACGTTTTAAACAATATTAATTAAGATTTAAAAATGGTTACTCATAGATTAACTCCTCCGCGGATTCGGAATTCAAGAGGTTTCCACCCTGTCACATCCAAGACTCCCAAACGTGAATCGTCGAAGTATTGATGGCATTTATGATTGATTAAGGATAATGATTTCAAACAAGGATTGTGGATTGCCAGGTAGTCAATTCCATTAAGGTTAATAAATTATTCGTCGGTAAGGCTATACGAATATCAATAAAAAAAATTAATAAAAGAACTTTGAATTTCAAAGTCGTTTTTACCATTTGCAATTAGCAGTTTTTATCCAGTGAAGAACCCACAGACTTCTCCTCTAACAGGTAAGCTTATTATGTTTCCTTGAGGATTATGGCACCGCAAAAAATTGCAAAGAAGTTTGATGTAGCGGGTGAGGATTCAAACCCAAACACAGATGTTCTATCAGACACTACTCCACGAGTTGCAGACTCCATTAAAACTTGGACGCGGGTTTTTGAGGTCCTAGAGCATGAAATCATCAACTGTCCAGAAGACTCTGTTGAAGAAGACGATGACTCTTATACAACTAGGCTTAGACATATAGCATAGTCAGATCTGCATAAGATCGATGCACGACCAAGAATCATACTTTACAACGATATGATTAGTTGGGATTTTGAACATGTCGACATCCATACCAGGAGCATCATCAACCACCAACAGGTCGTCGTCGGCTCTTTCCGACCAGAACACCTACAAGTAATGTACAAAACTTTCCCTACTCCTAAATACACTTACAATGTCACATTCCTTCTAGATTTTGATAGAAAAGAGTGCACCCAATATGCCAAGAGCGGTCATGATATAGTCAAGACCTGGTGGGGACATCCGGAGAAATTCAGATTCAATGCTCATGGTTCATATGCCACAGCATCTTTAGACACTCATATGTTGTATGTATCCATGATGCTCTATCACCTATTCGGGAAGAAGAACCCTATGCATTTCTCGGTTGAATGGGTAGCCATCATGAATGAAGTAGTCAAGGATTACACTTTCAATTGGGCCAAAATGTTGTCGGATAATATAGCCAAGGAAATCGTTGATTGTAAATCAAAAAAATCAAAAGGGAAACCTACCCCTTTTTACATGTTTCCATATGTTATGGATGCCATTTGCTTCATGACCCATTTTCCCCTGATGAACTGGAGTTAGACCCCGGCCAGTTCTGAGCCAAATCATTTTTATCACTCCAAGTTATGGGAGGAGAACAAAAAATATTTCTTCTACGAAACTTGTCACAATGTCATAGTTCCTATTCATATATCCATTTATGGTCACCCTCCACCTCGGATTTCAGAAAGGATTATGGGGAACCTAGGCAAGCTTGCAGACTAGTTCATTGAGGAGAATTTCTCCTATATCGGAGTATTTAGTTGTTCAGTTCCTCCTCATGCTCTCCCACAATTTTTACCCGACAGGCTGTTGTGCAGAGAAGTTGTGTACCAAAAAGTGGTAGGAGCTATCAGCAAGGAGCTGAAAGCAGCTCAGAAAAAGGTTTGGTCAACTTTCCCCATCTAGGTTGGCATGTTCACATTGTTAGATTTTGGTCACTCCAAATTCGACGTCGCGGCCCTGGAGGATTTCAAATTAGTTGACATTGAATTCAAGAAGCATGATCCACACAAGATAGTGGAAAACCATCTGGCTCAATTTAACATGAAGCGGTACATACATGAGAATTCCCCTTATGACAAAATGTTCAGGGGAATTATATCTTATGAGGAAGTCCGATGCAGATTCCAAAACCTACCCCCGGACCAACAAGTTGGTTTCCTCATCTTTCAAAAACATAGGTGGAACAGTTTACCAAAGATACTATAGGGAGATTCAATAGCCACGCCTCCTTCACAGGAAGCTAGGCCTACAGGATCTGAGCCAAGTCCCTCCACTAAACACAAAGCTAAAGAGGTCCAGAAAATCCCACAGGTATTATTTCACGAGATAAGAATGTCACTATCAGGACTGAATGATCCATAGGTGTTAGCGCGGTTCGAATCCTTCATGAATATGGGACAAATTTTCCCTCGTTCAACACCAGCAACTTCTGCTAGCACCTCGAATACAACAGGACAGCAACATTCCACCGAAATTTCTTCTCTCGTTGCATCCTTAACCCCTCTACAAACCATCTTTGGAAATCCTAATTCCGAACTCACTTTCATAGGTGATCTTACTCCTATCTTTCCCGAAGAGATGCCTCCCTCAGATTTCTTTTTTAGCAAGAAACGAAAGGCTATCCTAAAGATAGAATCTCACCACAAAGATGGAGTAATCACTAGAAGGAAAAGACTGGTGTATGATAGGAATGACCATGATGGTCTAGAGTTTGCAAAAGAAGTTTCAGGATTATGTGCTTTTTCCAATGCCAATCAATGGTCAGTGAACAATTTGACCGAACAACTACAACAGAAGTGCCTCTTGGTAGAACAATTAAAAAATCAGATATATACTACAGATTAGACTATCAAAAGTAGGATGAACCAGGATTTTGATCAAATTGGTGCTAGTGATCGGCAGCAAATTAAACAGCTACAAGATAACCTTGAGTTGCTCCACCATAATTCACATACCATCCAAGATCTGATCACTCGGCGTGATGAGTTGATAAAGAATTTGCATGCCAGATTGACCCTAACAGAGAACACAACGATCGACATTTCGGCCTTCAAAACTCAAGCATCAGAAATCAATGAGAGGTTGGAAGTTGCCCAGCAAGAAATTTATCTGAAAGTAGATTACATCCAGAAATTCTATCGGGCAGTAGACCTTTCCCTAAAAGATATATATTTCAAGGAAAAAGAGGCATGCTCATCCCGGTATAAGTTTCAAGAAGCTCTCATATGGATGCAGAGATATAATGCCCCTGGTTTTCCTCTTCTCTCTCATTCTGAACAAGTAAGAGGCGAAATGGCCCTAAAATCCTGGGAAACAAATCTGGAAGAAGGAAAGAAACTTCCCAGAGAGGTGAAAGAGGCTTGTCTAGAGGCATTGTCATCATTAAGAAAAAATTTGGTTGAGTTTGAGGGGAATAATATCTCAAAGGCCTTGGGGAAAATTGAGATAGAAATGAACCAGCAAAGCTCCATAAATAACAAGGAAGCTACTCAGGCAGCCATCCAAGAGATGATCCAGATTGATCTTCTTAAAATCAATGAATGGTTGGTTAATCCAAGTTCACATTTTTAGGCCATAGTCCAAGAAGTGAATAAGATCCAGGAAATGTTTCCCCAAATATAGAAGAAATTGTTTTCCTTTGAAGTAAATGAAAGGATTGAGCCTTCAAGGTTCGTGATAGCATTGATGGATAGATGCACCCAATGCATTGAGCTGGGAAAAGCAAGTGTAGTTGGAATAAAATGAGAAAAAATGTATAGCGTCCACCCCCTCCACCCTCTCTACCTTTCACCCTTCAATAGTCACTTACCTCGTCTATCCCTAACTCCCACATTATAGCCTCCACTCATCCCACCTCATCATCGAAGACTTTTTCCCCCATCATTATTTTCGGGAACAGTTACTCTTCCCTGTAACCGTTATCCATCCCTTGACGAGCCAACATTGATCTATTCATCTAATTATTCCCCCCATAACTTCAACTGCAATTCCTTGTCCCACTAAACACACACGAAGGGACAGATGGCAATGAGATCAAATGGCCAAGACAGTAAGACAAATGATTGAGGTGGCCTTAATGACATGTCTACCCAACTCAAAGGTCGAAGGAAAATGAGCGAATCTACCAGCAGACGAAGAGACAAAGGAAGCACCAACAAAACTCAGCAATATTGCATACTGTTAATTTATTCAGATGTATTCTATTTTTAATCATACATTGTAGGAAGTCAAACGGTTTCTAGTTGTAACAAATTTTGTATAAATAGATAGATTTAAGATCTATTCAAGGCTGATTCTTGCCAAATGTAATAGAGAAACTCTTTTTTTAGTATTAATACAAGTGCAGATAGATATTCTAAGTTTCGTTCAATTTGAGTTATGTGTTCCCTCTGTGTTTCCATTTCTTTGAATTTCTCTCTATAATTATTGAAGAGTGATTGATTGCAATTTAGTATTACATATACTGTGATCGTAGTATAACAGGATTTCATTCAGTAAAAAATGTTTCCTATGTCATTACTGTGAGTAAAACAAGACATGTGATCTGTGTGAATTATTGCATTCTTATATCATGTTCAAGGGTGTGTCTTCTACTTTTTCTTCTATTGCAAACAAGATGAGACTTATCTGTAATTGATACTTGACTTTGTTTAACAATTTTGTGAATCTTTCTACATCATTTGATATTATAATTGTGACTCAAATAACAAGATACAGCCTCTGTACTGTCTTATTATTAATTTCATTTAAATAATATTTCTCAAAAAACTGAAGGTAGAAAAAACACTCATTAAAACATTTCATTTAAAACCTTTGATGCCTGACATTATTCTTTGAGCCTTAGAATCAATCTCAGGAAAAACAGTACTCATACATAAATAATATAATTCATCGTAACTTGGGAGGGGTGTTGTGAAGGAAGGATGTGGTCCCAAACCCAAGGTATTTGTCTCAAACCCTGATGGTACGATTCTAGAACATGTGAATAGATGAGCTAATGTCAAGCATGTTATAAATTGTTTGATTACCATTCATTGATGTATACCATTAACAGACGCGATGGAACCCACCAATGATCAAAATGGACCTCAAGGTACCTAGTACATTCAAGTGAGTGTGATACAGGATCTGATGTCGAACACTCATAGAATCAATTAATCAAGAGTCAATGATGTAAACTCACTATCAATCATGAGGAGGCATGCCATTGAGGACTGCAAGCTCCAACTTACCAGCTAGTTTCTAGATCCCTCTCCTAGATAATGTGTTGATGCTGATAGGAAGAGATTTTTCAGAGGGCCTTAATGTATCCCCCATCAATCGACATAAAACATACACCGGGAGATTATGTGAAGAGATAAAATCACTAAGTACAACTGAAACAGGGATGGACGACTCGAAAATTCAACAAAACAATAGATGGTCAACTCGAGCCTAAACTTCCCTTAAACATATAGCATGACACAATGGTGATTTGGCAACAAGACGCAAGAGCTAGACGAATATAGTGTAATAACGCAAGAGGCAATGAAGCACTCTCCATGATGATTGGAAGAGTAACCAGTCGGAGGAGTATATGTGTCTCATATTACTGGGATGCAATATAAAACCCAATTGTAGGATGATGACTCATACAGGAGCCATGTTCAAGGGTAACTCAACTTACACTTCCATTTCATAAATAGAAAAATGGTAAAAAAAACCCACTCTTTTTTTTTTCAGGGGGGGTTGGTGTATCCTTCTTGTTTAAACAAGTGAAAAAGAGAGATAAAAGTGTACTCGATAGTGTATCTTTCATTCAATTTTAATGATCCTGAAAAAGAGTTAAAAATATACTCGTGATGGTATTTTTTGTGTTCTTTAACGAGTCTGAAAAAGAGATAAAAGGTTACTTGATTGTGTATTTTTTGTGTCCTTTAACGAGTTCAAAAAAAAGATAAAAGTGTACTTTTATGGAGAGAACGAGTGGCTTAACAACATGCTCCTATGTTTCAAGTGCATGGAACTGACCTAAGCAAAATTAATGCAAATGGTACTTGCAAGTGATATCCACTCTTAGCATTTGTTTTCTCCATGGCTAGATGGATGCAAAGTGGAGGCCAACTAATGCAAGAGGCGGATGGTAAAAGGCAATAGTGGTAAGCGGGATTTAATAAAACAACATCGTAGAGGGTGGAAATATGGCACGGGTAGCAAATGGATAAGTGACCATAGAGAAATATAAAAATTTCATAAACCCCCTCAGGGTATGGCCAGAATATAGATGAGGAGAGGAAAATGAGTCTCAACGTCAAGTCATGGCTAGACTACAGGAGGGTTCTCGAACCTACAGAAAATCACAGCATGGGCACCGATTGGAAATCGGGGTATTAAATAGGTCACCCATGGAGGGTAGGAATTACCGAACAAGTTACAACATTCAAACAAAGTGGCTAATGTCACAACCTAACGAGATCAAACCTAAGGCATAGTGACGACAAAATGGACGGTTAATAATGCAATATGGTGAATGCAGGGAAAAACCTATCCTATGTGTTGGTTTAAAGAAAATGTACCTTGAGTTCTGTGGAAGTCACCATCTCCATAAAAATAATCATGTCAACACATGTAAACTAGATTTTGGGGTCACAATGCATAGTGAAATCTCAAAAAAGAAAATATTTTTGGATTTTTTGGATATGATATATGCAAAACAAAAACACTCACACCACACACCTATGTACAAGGCACTATGCATATAATGCTTTAGGCAAAGTAGAGCCCATTTCTAGGCTTAGGATAAGGATCTTGATCATCATCGATGAACTCATGGGCCAATATCGGCTTCATACGGCTCACCATGTTGGGGCCATGCCATATAGAAATGAATTTCCGCAGTTGAAGACACTCATAGTGAGTGGTTTCATGAGATATGGAGACTCCTTGATGATGCTCATCAATACGTAATGGAGGTATGAAACGTGAATCTTCAATGGAAGGGTTAGTAGAGAATTCGGTGATAAGTTCTGAAAAAGATAAGCAATGTGCAAAAGGGCCAAGACTAGGAGGTCTACTGGATGCCCCAACAAATGCCCCCAGTCGTGGATCAAGACTCCTCATGTTAAATATCATTGGTTATGAATCAGGAGAAGATGATCGATGCATCATCTCATATTGTGGCCCATCTATGGAATCCATGATATCCAGGATGGCCTTATTCAAAAGTGACTCAATATCTAGGAAATCATGCAAACTAGGAGAGTCAACAACCCATTTTGGAAGAGTAGGTTGATCACACTCCATATGAGGATGGAGGTTCTAACCAGTATGAGTTGATGTTGAAGATATTTTTGAATCAAAAATATCAACGACTAAGAGTGGTATATGATTTCCATAAGACTCAACGTCCTCGGGACGAGGAACCACCCTACAAGGATTAGGCGACCCAAGGGATCCACTGGTAAATGAAGAGATCAGATTGACTGGAGAAAAATTCACAGCAGGAGATGGTGGGGGAAGGGGAAAAATTCCCATAAGTGAATGATATTTAAACATCCATGCACCCACACTCAAATAATATTGTTAGGTATCACCGACAAAGGGTACATTAGAACCCACATTGGATCCAAGGTTTGGGGTACAAAACGCAAGTTGATCGATCATCGTTATTTTCCCTTGATGAGAAAAGTGTAAGACCCTAAATATTGATGAGACAATTGTAGTCATATCATAGAACCAAGTGCACCTGAGTAACAAATTGTACTCAAGAGGTGCATTGACGACCTCCACAACAACAAAGACAGTTTTGCTAAAGATTTTTCTAGATAAACACTATGTGTAAGGTTTCAAAACGTCCAACGTTTTGAGTGGACATTCCACCCATCATCAAGGACATAAAAATATCATATGGTGGAATAGAGAATTGAGTTTATTATTTATAAGACAAGAGAGTAAGTGACCATTGAGGGAGTATCTATTGAGATAAAGATAAATTATTTAAAAGTGATGAGAAAAAATTAAGGAGAGAAAGAATTAGTCATCGAATTAATAAGGTGAAACGGGGGGGAATGTGAGAAATATAAAACATGGAGGTAAATTTGAATAAATCAAAAAATATCATTAAAAATTAAATGAAAAAAAAAGGGAGATAAATAAAATATGGAAGGAAATTTGAAATCGCTAGAAAAAATTTAATACAAAATTAGTCAATTAAATTAGGTGAGAGAAAAATAATAATGTTTGTTGTGAAGCCTGATTATCTTCTTGATTTAGAGGTATTTGTTTTCAACCATGTTTATACCCCATTAAGACTGTACACCCCTCCACGCGGGGGGGTTTCGGGGGGAGATTTCCCCCCCTGCTAGGTCCGAGGGAAAGCGGGTCCCTGGCAAGGGTTCGGGGGCGAAGCCCCTGAACAAAAAATTGCCTTGTAAATGTATATTGTAATTTCATAGTAAATCTGGACCGTTCATTATAAGGTCATAGATCTTACGGTAGAAGTTATGTTAGGGTTTTTTTCCCTAGAAGGAAACCCTCTTTTATGARGGAATTGTATTGCGATTGTGTATCATTGTGAATATTGTATTCTAAGATAGGAGACTGTGAGAGAAAGAAGAGGAAGTTACAGTGGGTGTGTTGTAGGTTGTATCCCTTCATTTTGCTGGATAATAAAAAAGAAGGACCTGGAAATTTCTCTGGTGTACGTAGCCCACACTGGGTGAATAATCCAGAAAGGATCCAAAGAAGACTAAGGATAACTTAGAATTCGCATAAGCACCTCAGGAAGCTCAGAATGGCCTCAGCAGACAGAGAAAGGGGAAAAAATCAAAGTCCTCAAAACTCAGTGAAATTGGCATCATCGCAAAGAGTGTGTCGCAAGATTTCCAACGACGTAAACGGCTCATCAAACGAAGTTACGGATCGAAAGATATTTGCGGTCAAAGTTTTGGTCAACCTAGCCCAGTCAGCTGGAATGAGTCAGCATCTATACTGCTGAAGTCAGCATCAGTACAGATGGTGTCCACGTCTGTACAAAGAACATGGCACATGTAGAGAGTGGCATGTGTCATGATGATGTCAGCATGATGACATGGCAATGCCAGCGGTTGCCATGTGTCACTCATTTTTTGCATTTTTAGGTCGACATGTGGAAAAATGAAGAAGTGCCACATGGTAGTTCGTACAACCACATGGCAGGTTGTATGGGACGTGGAAGACATGTGACATATGTACAATACATGGCAGGATGACATGGCAGGATGACATGGCAGGATGACATGGCAGGTAGGTGACGTGGCAGGATGACTATGCAAGTGGATGGCGTGGGCCAATGGGTGGCTGCCACATGACCCAGTCATGGGTTGCCACACGACAGCGGATAAATTCCCAATGAGGGCCAGCTACCGAAAATCCAAAAATAAAAAAAGGGGTTGGCTAGTACCAACCCCCAATCCACCAAAGTTAGACGTATTATGCCATATCTGGTCAACAACGAACCATCCACTAGCGGGATCACTAAACTTAGTGTAGTATCCCAACAAATGTATTATGGTTAAAACAATAAGCCAAAGGGAGGAGACCCATGGGCTTGACCACGGGACCTCCCCCAACAACTCACCCTTAATACACATCCGCCAACTGTTGGGCCAAACGGACAAGTTGGTAAGTTTGCCCCCTTTTTAATTTAAAAAGTGGTTTCGCCAATGCACAGGGGGTAGACCAAGTTGCATGATAGTCCATACCATGGCATGGAAAATGATGCAAATGACAGTAATTAATGCGAATTGCAGGCATGGAAACCGAGACAAATTTTCTCAAGGGCCTGAAAGTGTCAGACTCATATCGAGGCGTGGAGACAGTCATTTTTGGGTAATTCGACACCATGAATTCAATGGTGTTGTTTGTTTTCTTATCTAAGAAAATCTTTTGCAGCTTAACTCCAGAATGAGGTATACTTATGTATTTTTCCAAATTCTTTTGTTGAGTTAATAAAAAGGCCTACCCATTTGAGAGCAGGACCCGGAGATGTAGTCCACCAGGGACGAACTCTGTTATCATTTTTTTTGTGTTCAGATCCGATGCATATGTCTCTTCATTATTGAATTATTCATTCTTTATGGTGCACTTCAATTTATGCTCATTTAATGCAATTCTTTAATAAGTCACATCGATGAAAAGATCCCAGATCATGTTGGTATCAGAGCAATCATCTTTGACTTGAATTTTTGAGTGTCAATGCTTACTAGGGCCAAACATAATCAAGGTGAAGGAACTCTTAAGACTTTCAATCCCGAAGTTAGTTGTGCATCCCGAAGGAAGAAAATGGCCGAAGAGGACAAGCGTGATGAACAGGAGAAAAACTTCCATATGGTCTTGTTGGCAACCACACATGTTTTTGATTTTTTAAACACGATCGAGAGGCATTCCATTTTTTGTAGCTGCCATCACCCTATCTATAAACACTTTTACGTGTTTGTTATGACTGATTGGGTTAAAGCCTACTTTAGTAATGTTTACTATTTCGATTTTTCGACAGTTTTATTTTAATTCATGGCTAAAAGCATGAATTAAAATAAAACCTGGCTTGTTATTTTAGTGATTTTATGCCTTAGGTATATCGTTTAGCACACCTTTTCATATGAATTTGAATTATAGATTTTATAAAATGGTTTGTTAATATGACTATTGTTTCAATGGTTTGATATTTTTCAATTTACCAAGAGCCTTTGATACATTGGTTAGTCCTCTCACGAATTTATGGTCCTATCAATAGACTTTCAATTAATGTACACCTGTTGTACCTGTATCCTTATCTCAACCTGTTGGCACAATGCATTAACGAGCCATTCATTACAGGCATAGGGTTTCAACTATGTATGTCCGGCTCTCATTACCAAGAATGGTAAAGCTCTACGATCAAACCCTCGATGTTCATTCCCACTATCTATGATATGATAACACACAGGATTTGTTATGGCTATTTCTCCAATATCCATTTGGATTTGTTCCTATCGCTCCTACCATTCAAACCTAAAACTATCCAGAGTAATCCCTATTGCATTCTGGTTACATTTGTCATGGCACCTGTGATGCGAATCCAACCAAATGACTTTGAGTTTCTTTTTTAAGAAAACCTGTAATTGCATGCCAGAGAGACATTTTTGTTGGAGCATTTTTTAGCAAACAGTTACAAATTAGGCCAAATCGTTTAAAACCCATTTCGTAAATGGGGTCATTTATCTTCTTTGTGAGCAAATTCTTCAGAAACAAATCCATTTCAAAGGTATGTTTCGTTTTCTATATAGCATTTTCTCATAAATTTTGTTTCATCTAAGTTTTTCTTTTTTCCCCTTTCCTCTCTATGGGTTTGAAGATATGTAGAAAAAGGGCTGAATTCTATCATAGACATAAGCTAAACCCTGCTATCAAAGACTTGTGTGTTGATCCACAAGAAGACCATGCTACCACAAATCAAACTTTTGTTGCTATTTAGAACCCATTGGGCAAAAATCCACGATTTGTTTTCATGCCTAGAAGGTCATTGGAAGAGGTTTTTAGATGTGTTAAAGGATAGGTTTCATGTAGTTCCTATTCATGATCCAATTCATGTGGTTTAAAAAAAATCAATTGTCAAAGGCAGGAACGCAAAACAGAGTAATTCAGACTTAATTCTTATAAACAATAGAACTAAGCATCCTAATAATATGATCATTAGAAAACTAAACAAATTCCACCATCATAAATTCGAATTTGTCAAATTTCTAAAATAGTTAATCATTGTTTATTTTTGGATTTGATTATGTTTGAAAAAAATAAAATAAACAGATTTTTATTTTGATTTTTATTATTTTAGACTGGCTACAGAAACTTGTAGCTAGCTACAGAAACCTGTAGCTTATCTTTTTCTAAAAATCAGTTTGCATTATTGTCTAAAATCAGGTCTCTTTTAATTAGAAATTAGTTATGGGTAATTTTCTAACTTATTTTTGTTTTATTTTTCAGGAAATAGTAGATCCTATTGTTGATTATTTGGGGAGAAACATATTTGATTATGCATTTGAATGATTAGTATTTCCTTTTTTGTTTGCTTTGTAAAAACTTTTATTAATTTTTTAGAAGAATCAACTCAGTTATGAATGGCAGTTAGCTCTTTATTTTTGTATTATTTTTTATCTCATGAAATCCTATCCTATCCTAGGAGATAGGAAAATGTGGTTTCAAAACACTTTAAATATTAATCATTTTGTAAGTAAAGGATCATCTTAGCCTAGAACAGATTGTGTACGAATGATTTTCAGAACTTAATGGAACAACTTATAGCATTTTGGCTTTAGACCAATGTGAATGTTGTCTCATTTATGTTTGTTTTCTCTTATTTTGGAATATTAATGTGTTGTATAGCTTTAGTCTCAATGACATATTATGTTCCAGTGTATTCATGTTTTAAATGTTGTTAATGATTTGTTGTTCCATAAGTTATGACTGTGATCATCATATCAATTTTAATATCAGGATTTTACTTTGATGTTTAATTGATAGATAAAAATGAATGCTTTACATAAAGATTTCTCTGACTGTAATCGTTCGTAATCATAAGATCACTGGATCATATGTGTCCACTATTCTTTTTTTAAATCCTAGTTGTCGATACACACCCTGGATTTATTCAAGAAAAAATTAGTATAAGCCTATTGTAGATTTCTTTCACAGGTGGAGCAGTTGGATGCTTTCAATCGTACAGAGGCAAGGACACATTAAATAACTTATAACAGGTTAGCTTCACCGGCTTCTAATTTTTTTTGTTTTATTTACTAGTGAAATAGGGCAGTCTTTGATTGGCTTTTTACCATCATTCTATCCTATTTCTAATCATGTTTTAGTTATAATTCTTAGTTAAATGATTATAAAATCGAAAATACATAAAGAAATATGTACTTTCTTTATCTGCTTTTGAGAATGATTATAAAACATTGATTTTGCAAGGCTTTCACTAAAACTTGTAACCTGTAATTATTATGTTCATAAGTGACATATTCATATTCATCTCTCTACTTACTACATTTGTAAATAATTAGATTAGAGTATATATATTATAGTTTTAACATTAGTTAGTTTATTTCCTTTCTTTATTTTAGGACCCTAGATTAGCTAACGGAGCCATTAAAACCGTCAAAATAGGTTACACCAAATGGCTTGGGTTATTTAGACAACCTTGGACCGGACCTGTTCTTCCAGTTGACGGCCTATCAAATTTTCCCGTCAACGGGTCTTTTATCTCATGTCAGAAATGGTCAAGTGAATGTATGGAGACTATGAGAAGAGGATGAAGAAGAAAGGGAAGAAAAAGGAAGCACAACTAGATGATAATGCTTCAGTGAATCAAGGGGCTGGAGGAGACCCTCATGAGCCTCCATCTTCACTATCAAGTTCTATCTCTTCTTCCTCTGAGCATTCTCATCATTCTAGCCATAAAGATTCTTTTAAGAAACCACTATTAAATCTTGATGTAAAATTTGCCTTGCCTATGTTTAATGGAGATGCTAATCCTGAAAAGATAGATAATTGGATCCGACATGTTGAAGTATATTTATTTGTTCAACAGATTGACAAAGAAGAAGTTAAAGTGCAGTTGGCCTCTCTTCGGTTGGAAGGCACCATTCTCGTTTGGTGGGAGAGAAAACTTCATGACAGAAGTAAGTGTGGTAATCTTCTTTCCTCATGGTCGGAATTTAAATCAGCGATAAGGAAGCAATTTTATCCATTGGGTTATTTGCATAAAGCAATGATGGAATGGCAAACTTTAAGACAAAGTAAAGGTCAAATTGTACAAAGTTTCATGGAATAATTTAGGAATAAAGATCTTGAATTAAATATTCCTTTGGATTCTTATGAAACTTTAATGAAGTATATTGGCGCACTTCATAGTTATATTCGTCATATTTTACTATTTTTTAACCCCACCAGTCTTGTCGAAGTTTGTGTGCAAGCCACTCACCTTGAGAATAGGGGAAAGCATGTTCAAGAAAATCCCACAAAGAAACCTTCCAATCTCCCACATAAGTAGTTTAAGAAGTTTAAAAGGAAGGACAAAAATGCCACCACTGTAAAGAGGGAAGAAGGAAATCCATCTTACACTCATTGCAAGAAGAATGGTCACGATGATGAACATTGTTGGAAACTACATCCAAAGAAGAGACCAAAATAGTTCGGTGGAATGGGGAAGACAAAGACCATTTCTATAGTGCAACAAGATCTTGGTTCTGATTTAAGAGATGAAGGAAAGATCACAGTTGTTGGAGTAGAAGGTAAATATTCCCTTCATGCTAGTTCAAATTCCAATAATAAATCTCATGATGATGAAAGAAAGAGGAATGAATTATTTCACATAAGAGTTGTATCTAAGCACACTAAGATAGATAGATTATTTGATCTGGGTTCCCAAGTAAACTTGGTATCTGAAGCACTTGTCAAAAAGATGGGTCTTGAAACTAAACCACATCCAAAGCCTTATCCTCTTGGTTGGGTATGTGATAAAGCAAAACTTAATGTCACCAAGCAGTGTAGGTTCAAATTTTCTATTGCTTCAAAATTGATTTATGAAGTGGATTTGGATGTTGTATCACTTGATATATGTGGCATAGGGCTCAGGAGCCCTTATCTTTATGATAGAAAAGAAGTCTTATTTCTTCATGAGAAAAAATATCACCTTACTAAAGGGGGAGTGGAATATATTGTTAGAGCCCACGGCATGAGGGTAAACACAAAAAATTTTAGTGCAAGACAAATGAAGAGAATCATAAACATTAATAAGAGATATGTACTCATGGTCGTAAGGGAAAAAGATGTGGGAACATCCAACGCCTTCCAAGGATGTGATCCTTCTCATAAGAAAGAATTAATTGATATTGTTTCTAAGTATGATGATATTTTCCAGGAACCAGATGGATTACCTCCTAAGAGGGAAATCCAACATGAAATACATATTCAACGTGATTCTCCTCTTCCTAATGTGGGCATGTATAGGATGTCAATTGTAGAGATGACAGAGATCAAAAAGCGGGTACAAGGCTTATTGGATCAAGGGATCATCAGGCCCAACTTATCTCCTTGTGGTTCTTCGATCGTGATGATGCCAAAGAAGGATGGCACATGGCAAATGTGTGTCGATTATCAAGCCTTAAACAAAATCACGGTGAAAAATCAATACCCTCTTCCTCGTATAGATGATTTACTTGATCAATTAAAGAATGATGTTTATTTCACTAAGTTGGATTTGCACAGTGGATACCATCATATCAGGGTTGCAGAACAGTGGATACCATCATATCAGGGTTGCAGAACAGGATGCATGGAAAATTGCCTTTAGAACCCAGGGATTGTTCGAGTGGTTAGTTATTTCGTTTGGGATTTGTAATGCTATGGCAACCTTCATGTGTGTGATGAATGATGTATTCAGGACATTTCTAGATAATTTTGTGATCGTATATTTATATGGAATTCTTATATTTAGTGGGACTTGGGATGAACATGTAAGGCATGTAAAGAAAGTATTGGATTCTTTGCAAAGGGAAACGTTGTATGTAAAATTGTCCAAATGTGAATTTGGTAAGACTGCACTTGTGTACTTAATTCATATGGTAGGAGGAGGACAATTGAAAATTGATCCTTCCAATATTGATGTAATTGTAAATTGGAATGAGCCCAAAAATGTAACCGAGATGCAAAGATTCTTAGGTGCAGCCCTGTACTGAAGGATATTCATTTAAAACTTATATTTTATTGCATCTTCTTCGCATGCCTTAACCAATGTCAAGAACACTTTTCAGTGGGGAGGAAATCAACAAAAAGCTTTCTACACTTTGAAGGAAAGGATCAGTACCGCACTAGTATTAGCACTATCGAATATTCAACAGCCTTTTGAGATCGAGAAGGATGTTAGCAGATACACCATGGGTGTAGTATTGATGCAATATCGTAAGCCGATCTATTATCACTCTAAAACTTTTAACCAAGTTGTTGTTAACTATCCTACATATGATAAAGAGTTGTATGAATTAGTTCAAAGCATAAAGAAATGGAAGCACTACTTGTTAGGGAAGGAAACAATCATACATATAGATCATCAACCCTTATAGTATCTTCAAGCACAAACCAAGCTGCAACAATCTCGACATTACAGGTGGATGGTTTTTCTTCAAAAAATTAATTTGGTAATTAGATACAAAAAGGGTACAAGTAACAAGGTAGTTGATATGCTTTCTAGACCTCCTATTGCTACTTCTATTATTTTGAAGAATGCTTCTTTATCTCATGATAGCTATGTGGAACAATATGTCGTTGAANGAGGGTCCGATATCCCACCTTCTCCTCCTAGTTCATCTCCATCCTCTTCAGAAGGAGAGTCATCTAATGAAGGCAGTTCCTCGTATGAATCATCTCATCCCCCAACACCCCCAACACCCATGGAAAACCAAAACAATCCCGCCAGACCTTGGCTCAATCAAGATGACGTGGTTGTACCTAGACCGCAACATCCATTGTCGAAACACCCGGAGAAATGGTTGCCTAAATTTGATCCAGGTTCTAAACAATCTGTTGAGGATCACATACAAAAGTTTATGTTGGCCATCAGACTCAGAAGTGTAGATAATGAAGATGTAGTATGCAGACTCTTTCCTTATACATTCGAGCGCAATGCCTCCACGTGGTATTTCGCCCAACAGCCCCAAACCATTGTCTCTTGGGACAAGTTTGAAACCTGTTTCTTAGAGAAGTTTGGAGATGATAAATATCCTGAAGCCTTGGTTATGGAGCTCTCCAGCCTAAAAATGAATCCTAAGGAGAAAGTAAAAGATTTTAACCAAATATTTCTTGTGTTAAAGAATCGAATTCCTGTAGATTCAATGTCCGATGAAAGTCTAATTGTTGCATATTACACCAAAGCTCTACATAATAACATAGCAATTTGGGTCAAAAGGTCTAAGAAGAGAACACTGATGGAAGCCTTTGAGGAGGCAAGCCAAATTGAAAAGGATATATTAAGCTTAAAATACAATCCCAATAGTGAAGATGNAAATTAATTTGGTAATTAGATACAAAAAGGGTACAAGTAACAAGGTAGTTGATATGCTTTCTAGACCTCCTATTGCTACTTCTATTATTTTGAAGAATGCTTCTTTATCTCATGATAGCTATGTGGAACAATATGTCGTTGAAGAATATTTTAAAGACGTATTTGAGAAGCTAACCCATGGTGCACAGGTAGAGAACTATTGTTTGTAGGAAAAACTACTCTACCATCTTGGAAAGTTATGTATTCCTGCAAGTGAAAAAGTCCATGCAAATACGAGAAGCTCACACTTCTCTTGTGTCTGGTCATTTTCGGGTAGGAAAAACT
Organism: Picea sitchensis; assembly: GCA_010110895.2. Lineage (NCBI taxonomy): Eukaryota > Viridiplantae > Streptophyta > Pinopsida > Pinales > Pinaceae > Picea > Picea sitchensis. Next base: position 257,111 of record SNQJ01S0016676.1, read on the forward strand.
ATGGCTCATCTGCAAAGATTTTGTTACTGGCCTCAGATGAAAGCAGTTGTAACTAAATATGTAAATGGGTGTCTGATGTGTTCTACTTGTAAGCCCACTAATAGGAAATTGGGGCTATACTCACCACTTCATGTTCCATCCCATCCATGGGAGAGTATCTCCATGGATTTTGTAGGGGGGTTACCAATGTCAAAAATGGGTCATGATTATTTGTATGTTGTAGTGGATAGGTTCAACAAGATGTGTATCCCGATTCCATGTAAAATGCATATCATTACTAAACAGACTGCTAATCTATTCTTTCAGTATGTTTGGGTTCACTTTGAGTTACCCACATCAATTATCTCAGATCGAGATACTCGATTCCTTGGGATTTTTGGATAAGATTGTGGAGAATGATGGAAACCAAGTTGAAGAGGAGCATTGTTTTCCATCCACAGAACGACGGACAGATAGAGGTTGTTAACTGAATAGTGGTACTTGTTCTTCGAGGCTACTGCAGCAAGCATCCCAAGATATGGGATGAACAGATACCCTAAGTACAGAATGTTTACAATCGAGCCTTACATTCCTCCTCTCAATGTTCACCATTTGAGACATGTTTTGGGTATTTTCCTAAGGTCCCTTTGGACTTGATGTATGGGAAAGATGTTGATTCCAATGAATAAATAAATGAAGACAGGGCCCGCAAGTTGATTCATAGGATCCAGCGGGTACACCAAGCAGTCAGAGAACAGTTGGAGAAAAGTAAAGCACAGTATAAATCTCAGCATGACAAACACAGGGTTGATCATCAGTTCTAGGTTGGAGACCAGGTATGGCTTCACATGAGGAAGGAGTGGTTTAAGGGTGAAGGCAAGAAACTCAAGCCCATATGATATGGACCCTTCACTATTTTGGAGAAAATTGGTACCAATTATTTTCCTCTAGATCTTCCACCTTATATGCATATCTACTCGGTTGTAAATGTGGAAAACTTGAAACTTTTTTAGCCTCCCATGATCATGGATCAGGGTGAGGAAGTTTCAATACCTTCAATTGATGAGTTTTCTCCTAAGTACTTGGACGAGTTGAAGGAATATATCATCCTGGACAGGAGGATGAGCACTTTACGCAGGAGTGGCGTGGGCCAATGGGTGGTCTCCATTTGGCCCAGTCATGGGATGCCACGTGACAGCGGGAAAATTCCCGATGAGGGCCAGCTACCGAAAATCCAAAAATAGAAAAAGGG
>SNQJ01S0016676.1:263492-308255 GCA_010110895.2 Picea sitchensis
AGTCCATTCCCTAAATATTCATCTTGATCCAAAAACCACATCATTATTTGGAAAATATTTCCCAAAAAGAGTTAGTTACCAGGCATCTTCGACTTACAACCTAGGAGAGTTTCCTGGAGTGATAACAGATGGCACGAGTGACTAGGGTTTTAAGGATAGTGGATTTTTTAGCCGGATGATGGTAGGAGATGGCATTGAGGTGTCTATTGGTGTGAGTTTTCTTCATGTAGACCTAATGGGAGATGGATCCATCTAGAAGGTGAGAGATGAGAACATCTAAGAAAGGGATTGAGTTGTCCTTTTCGGTTTCCATGGTGAATTGGATGTGGTAGGAAAGGTTGTTAAGATGATTGAATAAAGAGGTTAAGTTGGCTTGGCCATGAGGCCAGATAAAAAATGTGTCATCAACAAAATGAAACCAACACTTATATTTTAGGTGAAACTTGCTTAAGGCTAAAGTTTCAAAATGTTCCATGAAAATTTTGGAAACCACTGGTGATAAGGATGAACCCTTGGTTATGCCTTCGAATTTTTCATAGCAAACCCCCTTGAAAGTGAAAAAGGTTAAGGAGAGGCGAATTTTGATGAGGTCAATATTTTTGGGGTCTACTAGGTTGGATATCAAGGATAGGGCTTCAGACATGGGGATTTTGGTGAAAAAAGAGACCACATCGAAGCTGACCATAATGTCTTGTTCCTCAAGGTGGAGATTATAGGTTTTATGAATAAATTCGGTGGAGTATTTGACAAAGAGGAGGTTTTCCCGATGAAGGTTTGAAGTTTATCAGAGAGAAAACGAGCAAGGGCATGAGTGGGGGCTCCTATGGCGCTCACCATGGGCCTAAGAGGAATATTTTTTTATGAATTTTTGGTTTCCCATATATCCTCAAGGTTTGGGGGTTATGAGGAAGGAGACACTTTTGTATAGAGGGATCAAGGGAGGAAGATTTGATGGATTTAGTAACAAGGCTATTGATGGATTTGATAGGTTTTTTATTAAGACACGATTTTACCACCTAAATCAATGGGTAAGGTGGTGATTATCCCATGGGGATGGAACATATGTCCATCAAATGATTTCAACAATGTGTCATATGTGTCGATCTTAAGAGAGCCAAGGGCCTTCCAATAACACATATACATGATGCAAGTCAAGGCTCCTTCATCAACCACAGTTCTGAAGATGTTTTTCCCCATCGATCGCACTTTGATATAGAAGGAGATTTTATGAGAGAGCCTATGATTAACATTATCATAATCAAAGGCTATCAAACTAGACTCTAAGGGATCAACCCTACAGATAGCAGACAGCAAGGCTTTTTTTTGTGTCAGGAAGCTTTGGAGGACTTCGAGTGCAGATATGGCACATGGTTCCTGGGCCAAATCTTCCACAATATTGTAGTTGTGGGAGTACTTTGAATTGGTATTATGTGTCATGAATCGAAGAATGACCTTCGAGGGGAGAAGCGGTGTGTAAATGGATGGATTCTAAATTTGAAGAGGGCCACTAGGCTAGGAAGAAGATTTTGATTCATGAACAGCAGGAGTAGGCTCGAAAGTATCATAGTTCTTGGCTTGAGTCTACAAATTGACCATTTGGTCACACATGAAAATAGAAGCACTCGAGGAAGAACCCTCATGGTCAGGGTACCTTCCATTCCTCCTTACGAAGGGGCATGATTTGTTGCAACCATGTGTTGAGGTTGAGGGGGAAATGGATGAGTTAGGATAGAAGACTGTNAAGAAGATTTTGATTCATGAACAGCAGGAGTAGGCTCGAAAGTATCATAGTTCTTGGCTTGAGTCTACAAATTGACCATTTGGTCACACATGAAAATAGAAGCACTCGAGGAAGAACCCTCATGGTCAGGGTACCTTCCATTCTTCCTTACGAAGGGGCATGATTTGTTGCAACCATGTGTTGAGGTTGAGGGGGAAATGGATGAGTTAGGATAGAAGACTGTTAGGGGCCCCTTTGTTGAGCCAAAAATCAATGGACCTCATTTTTTCAAGGACATCTATGAGTAGGGTGGTCTTCTCACAAATCATGCAAGGGAACCGACTCTTTTTTTTCTCTTTTTCACCCCCCTTTGATTATTTTTGGAGTGGTCCCTTACTCGATGTTGGAATTTTCCTTTTTATTCCTCTTCTTCTTTACTCCGAGTTGTTGAGGATTATTTGGTTGTGTGGATTGGATTAAATTCACCTCGTAGGTATGAGTATGGACCGCTCTTGTTTGACCATTAGAGCCAGAATCTGATGGGTGTGACGAGATAGACATGTGACCCATATGGTCAACTAATTAGCTCACAATGGCATGGAAAGAGGAACCAACCACACCATCGACATGGGGTCCTAGGTTTGGCTTCTTTGGATCTATCAATGGCCGAGGAGATTGTGGGATAATATCATAAAGGGTGTCTGACTAAGAGTAAATAAAATCGAAGTGTTGGGCATGCATGATGGATTTCTCCTTGGTAGTCACTCTGTCCATAGTTATATACTTGGAAATGGTTGGTAGGAGAGACTTAGTGAACCAACCCATCAAGACCTTATCCAGGATCTAGGTCTTAATCATATGACGTCTTCGTTTCCACTCATGGATATGATCGGGAATGTGAGTGGCAATGTCTTGATGTAGTCATTTCAAGAGCTCCATTCATATCACATACCATATGGGTAATTGGAAATGCTTTAGAAATTCCATTTCCAAGTCATTGAAACTCTTAAAGGAAGCGCCTTTTAATTCAATATACCATTTGCCAACACTTCTGGTTAGGAATTGTTGGAAAAGATGCAACATCACACTATCATCCATCAAAGAGTTGGATGAACACCACAAATGGTATGTCATGATGTGTGTGGAAAGGTATTCTCTTGGATTTCCATTAAATTTGGGCTTGTCTGATGGAAGCTTAGCAGGCATGACCAACCATCAAGAGTTGTGGGAAATAGGGTCATTTATCAAATGTGACAAGTCGAGAAAATCTAAAGTTTCAAGGAAATGCAATGGTGTATGAGAAAATGAATACCAGGAGGGAGATGAAGTCTATGTTGTCCCAGATGAACCTTGTAGTACCCCAAAGTTTGTACTACAAGAGGGTTGAGGTGTTCCTGAAGAGTGAGTTCCTGCAAGGATGGTGGCACTTCCAGGATCATGATTTATACCTGGAGTAGACGTGCCCCTAAGCAGATTTCCATTGGGGCCAGGTGTAGAACCTACAGGAAAAACATTCCCAAAATTATTCCCAGGGAAGAACCCTCCAAGACCTAAGGTATTGATAATGGGAAATCCTCCCCACTGTGAAAAGTTACCCCCAAGGTATGTGCCCTCAGGAAAATGTGTGCTAACCCATGGGAAGTTAAAACCTTCGAACACATTACTGCCCCAATCCTGACTAGGGACAAACCCAAAACCACTGGGAATACTCCCTCCAAAAGGTACACCAACACCTAACGATGTCAGGTTTCTCATAGGAATGGTGGAGGTGGAAGGAATTCCACCCCCCATGTTGAAACCAAGGCTTTCACCCCACCAGAAAAATATCCAAAAGTGGGCATCGGAATGGATGGGATGGGCATAGGAATTCTAGGTATACTAATAGATGGAAAAGAAGACACGGTCGGTGTCCCACAGATAAAGGGACCCATTGAAAAGGGCATAGATGGTGTCGATCCAATGGTGCTAAGAGAAGGTAATGTGAACATAGTTGGGATGCCCCCAGTCCCACTTGTAGATGGGCTTGATGGCTCAACTACACTAGACAAAACACTTGGTCGGTACATGGTGTAAGGATCGTTAAACAAAGAAAAAGGTTCACTGAAAATATCCATTACCTAGACAAGTATGGGTGCTTCAGGATTATTCAAAGGAGGGTTCAAATTTGGTTGAGGACTTTCATCGACCACTTCCACTTCAACCAAACTAGTCTCCTCAAACCAAAGATGAGACTCTTCAAATTTTTGATCACCTGTATCGCATTTCTTGAGAGGTTTTTGTGCCTCTGTGATTGGCTCTAGTCCTTGTAACTGACAGGACCGGCATGGTGACTCATCCACGGTGAAAGTAATATGTGAAAATAAAAACACAATTTGACCTAAGGCAAACGTAGACACGGAACCGAAGAGCACACCCCTAACAAATCTAGGGAAAAAATAAGAAAACCAATGGCTCAAGGGGCCTTCTGAAATCCAACCCTATGGGGGAGATGAAGTCCCCAGAATATTATCTAGTGAAGGTATGAGGATCAGTTACAATGAACAATGTGAAACATCCCTAACCGGTGAAATCACCCTTTATTAAGGTGGGCACCCTCTGGGAAAACTGAGAGCATGAACGAATGCCTACCCCAAATACTACAAGCACGTCTCACATTTAGTCACCTCTATAGCTACCTAGGAATGGGCACTAAGGATACAACCGCACAATCAATGACCGGGGGAACAGTCCTAGGTACGACCACGCGTAAGGGAAAGGTAACTAAGCCTGAAGCTTCAAAGGTGTTACCTCACATAGAGGCATGGCACCAATGAAACCCCCATATATGTAGTAATCGAAGCAATACCCCCAAAAAAATAGAGAGGGGTAATCTCCCCACTTGTCTCAATGAGACCACATGCTTGAGTCATGTGTTAGAGGAGCTCATCGACACACTAGTTGCAAAAATGGATTTTACATTCGTTAATGACTTCTAGGTTTCATTTTGGTGGCCTTAGAGAGTTTACTCTCCAATCCTATTCCAAGGCCCTAAGCCTATCTAATGTTGGTTCACTAACCAAGAAGATATTCTAGTTGATTTTAGATTACGCAATATTTTCTTAAGGCTATTGTTTATGTCAAAGCAAAAATGTATGAAACTTTTATGGTGTTTACTCTTGACCCAACCAAAGCAATGCAAGAATGCTAATGCACTTGTTCAAATCGATGAATTCTAACTATGGAAGGGAAAATAAATGTTTTTTCTTTGTAAACTTGAAAAATTGAATTGCTCAAACACCAAGAAACTATGCAAAAAAATCAGATCCAAACTTTTGACAATATCTTAAACCAAACACTTCCACAATGCACTTTATTTTTAATGCTTCAAAAGCTTGTATGCATGCAAAGATTTTTTTTTGTTTTTTCAATTGGAATGCAAAAAACTTCTTAATCTAATGAAGAAAATATATCTGCAAACAAAAAACCAACAAAGAATAAGAAATGGCTATAGGATGGTTGTATTAATGCACCAAATCACACTCCAATTTCTCTATGGGATCAAAAACCCAAAACTTGGAAAAGAGATCTAATGGAGATCTAGAGTTTTAGAGCAGAAATTTGCAAGGGTTGTAATGCACTTTATATTTACCAAAAACATATGATATAATATATCAAAAGAAAGCCCTGGAATTCCTCTATCTAATGAATTTGTTTTTGGTTTTTTTTTTTCAATTTGAAATCTCTATCAAAATATATTATCCAAACGGTCCACGCAACCGTCATGGAAAATCTGCAAAAAAATAGTTGATTTTAAATCAGTGGTAATTTTGCTTTTCGGACACCAATTTGGACAAAAAAATTTAACTCGATAACTTTTCAATAGAAATACATATCTATAGTTATTTCCTTCATATTCAATACATAAATTTATATAATTTTATCTAAATGTCACGACCCTCTTTTAAGAGAAAAACGCCTTAAGAGAGCCAAGGAAGAAAGCAAAGGCTCTCCCCAGTGGAGTCACCAATTCTTTTATAGATAAATCCATCCTACATATAAGCCATATATCCCTTGGATATTCCCTTGATCCAAGATAGACAGAGGGGTTATATTCATATGGTTCCCCCTGGATCCAAACAATATGTTTCCTATTTTATGCTAAGAGAAAGTAAAGAGGCATACATTTTCTTTTGAAGGTTGTCCTTATGTGTCGTCATCTAGTGTAGTCCTAGATATCCAAATCCAAACTCCTTGAACCTGCTACCTACACACAATAGACAAACAACACCAATCTATAAATTATCTCTAGTGTTAGGAAATCACAAATTCATCTATATATATCCTGATCTATTCAATGTAAGATCAGATCTAGCATCATTGAACATGAACAATTTAAAAGGGGGAAACCAAATCTATATTAATCTGAAACAAAGAATTGCATAAGATTTTACCTTAAGTCTTGATTTTTTCCTCCTAGTTTCGGGTTATTGATGCTCCTCCTTAGCCTCTTGAGCATCTCTCTCTATGTTTCCAGAATAACCACTCTCAAACTCTAGTTCCCATCTCCTTGATTTGGCCTCTTCTTATAGGATTTTAGAAGACATTGGAGATAGGCTTCATGACATGTGAATTAGGTCGTTACAAGTCATGGATAGTTTGATAGTATATGAACTAAGCAATTACAAGTCATAGATAGGCTTAATGGCATATGAACTAAGCAATTAAGAGTCATGCACAAGTTTCATGCTTAATTGTGAGATTTTTCTCAAGTCCCATGCTCAATTATGAGGTTTTTGCAACTCACTATGAACTTTATTTTCAATTATGAGTTTATTCTCAATTAAATAATTCTTATTTCATAATTATGTAATTGTGACAAAATAATTATTTCCTTGTTAAATAATTATGAGAATTTTTCTCAATTATTTAATTCTAGCCTCATAACATCTAATAACATTCTTACAAAACCTATGGTGGAAAATACAAATATAACAAGAACAGAGGCTACAATAAAGCAGGACAATCGCAAGAGAATTGGCTACTCAAGAGCCAATCATATTTGAAGAGGAGTCTCTTACCCTGCATCGTGATGCATTCAACAAAAATTCAAGAAAGTTAGTCATCGAAAATCTCAATTCAAAAAATAAGAAAATTCAAGAAAAATGGAATTCAAAATAAAGATAACTACCCACTCCCTAACATGGAGATGTTATTATAACAAGTCATTGGCTCTGTTTTAATGTCCATTTTGGATGGTTTTTCTAGATGTAATCAAGTACTTGATGTTGAGAAGGATGGACCCAAGACCACCTTTGTTACACCGTGGGAGACTTATGTTTAAGTTTGCATGTCTTTTGGGTTGAAAAATGTTGGTGTGACTTTTCACCTTTGTTACACCATGGTAGACTTATTATTAAGTTTCAGATGTTTTTTGGTCTTAAAAATGTTGGTGTGACTTTTCATAGGGCAATAGATCATGCATTTTTCATCCAAAATTAAGGGAAGAACATATCAGACATCTTATACAAGTCTTTGAATGTTGTAGAATGTATGGCATATCCTTAAATCCTAAGAAATGTGTGTTTGTAGTATCAAAAGGAAAACTTTTGGATCATATAGTGAGTAAACAATGTGTGTGTGTGTGTGTGTGTGTGTGTGTGTGTGTCCATAAAGAATTAAAACCATCAATGATCTCAATCCTCCAACATCTAAAAATGGAATACAATCCTTCTTTGAAAAGATAAATTGTGTACGAAGATTTGTCCCAAACTATGCAACAATTGTAAATCCAATCAACATATTGTTGAAGAAAGACCAAAATTTTAAATGGACTACATATATTCAAGCATCATTTACAAAAATAAAGCATGCAATTATTATTGGTCTAGTCCTTGTCATCCCAAACTTTGATAAATATTTCATATTGTATTTTTTTGTTTCAAAATAAATTATTTCTTCCATATTGACACGGAGGAATTCAAGGAGAGAAGAATTGTCAATTAATTTTGTGAGCAAAACATTGCATGATTATAAACTGAGATAGTCAGAAATAGAAAAGCAAGCCCTCTATTTGGGTAAATAATTATCACATTTTAGAACATATATGTTGTCATCTCATGTCATAGCTTATGTCCCAACCTCTCCATTAAATATGTTACTTAATCAACAGCTTAGAGAAGGAAAATGGGAAAATTGGCTTGTTAAAATCCAAGAGTATGATATTGAAATCAAGCCTCTAAGAGCAGTAAAGGGACAAGGATTGTGTAAATTAATGACAGGGATTGATGCAGTAAATTCATATATATCAATTTCATCATGTTCATCTTTATCAACATCTAAATGGTATAAAAACATAATCTTTTATTTCAATTCTAGGTAGTTCCCAATTGGAATGTCTTCCAAAGAAAGAAGATCCTTAAAAACGAGGGCCAATCAATACGTATTAGTTGCTGAAGTTTTATTTTAGAGGATTCTTGATGGCATTTTACTGAGATGCATCGATTGCTTAAAGGCTAAAAAGGTTTTACAAGAATTTCATGAAGGTGTTTGTGGTGGACATTTGTGCTTACAACAAATACCCATATAATTATGAGAGCGGGTTATTATTGGCCATCTATTTTTAAAGACTCACACTCAATGATTAAAAAATGTATCTCTAGCCAGAAATTTTCAGAGAAGATGAAGAAAGCAACAATGTCATTAGAACCTATCACAATTGAAGAACCATTTGCACAATGGGTCCTAGATGTTATTGGACCAATAAATCCCAAATCTAGTAAATGTCATTCATATATCCTCACTGCAACTAACTATTTTACAAAATGGAAAGAAGATGTAGCTCTGAAAATAATTGATCTTTTTCCTCGGAGAAAATGTTTTGTCAAGATTTGAAATTCCTAAAAAAATTATAAATGACAATGAATCAATCTTCATTGGTTCAAAATTTACAAAATTTTGTGGGAAATACGGTATCATTATGGGAAAATCATCAAATTATTACCCCCAAGAGAATGGATTGAGAATGGGTTGGCTAAGTCTATTAATAAAACATTGATCTAGATTCTCAAGAAGACAATTGTTGCAAACCAAAGAAATGGGCATATGAAACTGACTGATGCATTATGGGATAGTAGTCTCACTCCAAAGGATAGTACAGGATTGTCACCGTACATATTAGTATATGGAAAGGAAGAAAATATGCCTATTCATTTGGAATTGAATTCTCTAACTTATGTTGTGAACAAAGAATATATTGAACAAGTTTCTCCCCTGCAAAGAAGATAGTATCAGTTGATACATTTGGAATAACAAGGAGCCCGGGCATTGAAAAACATGAGTCAAATACAACAAAGAATAATAAAACGTTTTGATCAAAGTGCATCTGCAAAATATTTCCAAAAGGATCATTTGGTATTACTATGGAACAAAGCAAAAGAAAAATTATCCCTACATACAAAGTTTGAAGCACTTTGGATTGATCCTTATGTTATTGAACAAATTCTTGGGTATAATTCCTACTTGTTAAAAGATATGAAGGGCATTGTTCAGAAGTTTCCATTCAATGGGAAACATCTTAAAAGATTTTTCTCCTAAAATATTAAAATTACAACCTATACATAGCATTTCCCCCTTTGTATATTCCTATTGATTCTTATTTTTATCTGACCCCATCACCCAATATCCAAGCTTTTCCTTTTCTTCGGATTCTGGATTCTCAGTAACCCACATGGGGTTATTGTCCCATGGTTGGAGCCAGTTGTTAACCTGCAAGTCTGGATAAATATCTTGTAATTATCCTTCTATACTTTCTTATCAATTTCCTCAATACTTAGAAAATTTCAAGATCATTGTGGGTTCCCTTTCTATCCCTAACTTATGTGATCCACATAATCCTCACTTGATTTCTGCAACCTTCATTATGAAACTATACTTAGAATGTTTGGAAGTGGATGTTCACTCGCGGGTGAGGATAATTATCTCGATCCTCTCGTTACCTCGTTGTCCTATAATCTTGTTGTCCTGATTGTTTGTTGTCTCGATAGTTCATTGTTCCATTTGTCCACTTGTCCACTTATCCCGATCCTTCTATTATCCTATTTTTTATCACCTCATCATCCTAATCCCCGCTTACCCCAATTTTCCATTGCTATTCTTGTCCTCTCTTCCGATCATCTGCCACCTAGCCACAATGTATTTCATGTCATATCACGCTTTCCAACATGCATTAAATTACACTTTCCATAAATGACTACCACTCATATAAGTGTTAATACCATTATTAATGACGAGCTTCTTGAGACAACTTCTCATAAATTTTATTACTAATTATCATTAAAATACATGATTTAAAATCCATGAAATGTGTTAAAGAAAACAAGTATATTTCGATAATCCCAATTCGAAAAAGATGTTCATTAAGTTTGTCTCCTTCGTTAAGTATGACAACTTGAATAAAGGAACCTTTGTGTGGAGATACTATTAACCTTTTGGGACGGGAAGAACAAATATTTAAATGGCCACAGACTACAGATATTATTCTACATTAACACCCTTGGAAAAGAACTCGAACAATATTTGAACATCAGAAATTGCATCAGCAGGTTGTGTTTCAAAATTTTATGATTTCAAGGAGTTGATTTCATGGTGTATCGACAAGTTTGATAAGAACTAGAGAATTATTTAGTTACAGGAGGAATCGTCCATATCTATATCCCCCTCAGTTTTTAAAATGATGCTTAGACTCCCTGAGTTGGCGATGATTTTCAAGAGCATCAAAGCTGAATATTTTTTGAAAACAAAGAAAGGAGGATTTTAACTCCTACAGAATTACCTTGAAGACACGACAATTTTTCCTGGAGAACTCTCAAACATTCACGTATGTTCATTAAAATACCCACGCCGAGGAATCGCGTGGTATTTTTCTAGAATTGTTGGAAAAGAATCTACGACTACCATTCCTAAGTCGGCTTTATATATACTGAATTTCTCAATTCATAAGAACACAATCCTCCACTGGGTGAGAATTATTTCAAGTGAGTTATCTTTTCAGTTGGGAAATTTCAGAAAGAATAAAATATTTTATGTCTTCATACTTGATTTTCATCGTGACTTATTGTCACATATTCAATGGTCTGCCCTTCGCCAAAAAGGTTAATTGTAATTTCGACCCTGTGCAAATGTGGTACCCCGCACTTTGGAAACAAAAGGCCGCATATAACTTATATGAAGTGCATAATGTTTTTATCTCTTCTTTCAAAAAGTTGATTCATGGACCCAATACATCTAGATTACCCCTGGGAGTGACATCTTTCTTAGACAAGAAAGGAATTTTTGAATCCATGGAAAAATTTAGTGTTATCAGACTCCACTATTCGCATGAGAAACCTTTGTACCTTCCATACTATGTTTCTGATAAAATATTTATAGTTGAGATATGTAAACAGTATAAATTTTGGGCTCACTTCTTTAACGAGAAAAGGAAAAAATAGTTCATCAAATTACCATGGAAAATTGGGGAAATAACTGTAAAAACCATTACCCATCTTGATAAAATATCAACTCAATTTGATTTATTCAATCTCAAGAAAGCCAATGAAATAAAGGGTTTCGACCCTAGTCAGTTATTTATGACACATATGACATTTGTAGGATATAGTGTGTCATTTGCCAAAACATTATTATTTGGAGAAGAAGAAGGTGATATCCAAAACCCTCAAGGGTTACCTGTGGAAAAATTGCAAGAATATATTGAGACAGTCATCAGTACAATTGATCATCACAGAGTGCAAGGAAGAGTTTTGAATGAGAGAATTTCACGGCCTACCCAAAGAAAAACCCTAGAATTCAGTTCAAGAAGAAATAAATTCCTTAATAATTCTGATAATAAAGGAGAACAAAACCCTCCCAAGGGGAATCTTGAGAAATCACACAAACTCCCAATAGCTAGTAAGAGGAAGAGAGCTACAAATAAAGAGGGAGAAATTCAAGACATACCTGGAAGTGAAATTGTCTCGAAAGACATGGAGCTCAACATTAATATTAAAGAATTAGAATTTGCAGGTGAAGAACTGACGATACAAGAAAGAAAGACAATTTCAAGAGAGTTGGCTACTCAAATACAATAATATTTGAAGAGGAGTCTCTTACCCCGCATCGTGCCACATTCAACAAAAATTCAAGAAAGTTAGTCATCGAAAATCTCAATTCAAAAAATAAGAAAATTCAAGAAAAATGGAATTTAGAATTTGAATTTTGAGGTGTTCCACCCTCAAAGGTCGTATAATTCCATGAAGCCATAGGAGAAGTTTCAAAAATGTCAATTGGAAATATACAGTGTAATACCCCCAAGTTGATCCCCAATTATAATTGTACATATGTTTTTATATGTTGGTGTGCCATGATATTATGAACCTGAGTGTCTATGTGAATATTAGGCTAAAGAGCATAGATGTGAAAAGTCCATTGCACCTATCTTTGTAAAATGTAATCAATCGGATATTGATAAAAACACACCATTGTTGCATACCGACCAGACAAAAGAGTAAGGGAGATAAACTCCACTAAAAAGGGAAAAGGGGGCTAAGAGTATAGGAAAGGGGCTTAAGCCAAAAGAATATTTTAATAATATTTTCTAAAAAACTTAATATATGGATACATATACATTATGTTATCCTAAGTTTTGTAAAGGAAGGGAACGAATCACCAAGTGGGTGCAAAGGAGGTTTATGAGGTGACAAGTGCCATCTCATGAACACGCAATTATAATGGGAAAACATAGTGCATTTCCCCATCTTAGTTATCATATTTCTCACCATGGTTAATATCATCATCTCCTATGCTACCATCAGTACCCTACTTCCATTGCCATACCTGTGTAGAGGAAGATTTGGGGTGGTTTTTTGGTAATTAAGTTGAAGAAGCGGATTTCCATGCCCATGAGCTATTGAAGAAGTGGGTTGTCAGGTTCGTAATCATTCTCTCCAGGTGAGAGAATTGTTGGGAATTTTTTTCCCAAGGCACAAAACTGCAGCTACAGGTATTTGATATTTCTCATCTAGCATGTTCTTGAATCCTCGAAAGGGAAGTGCGGTAGCCGAAATTTTTTTGAGCAGAGAAGCGGCACACTTCTTGGGGTGAGATAGGCATGTGGGGAATGAGAGATTGTAGATTGTTTGTTGTAATTGGAATATTTCATGTCCGACCTATTGTTAAATCCCTAGAAGGGAAGTGGGGTAGTCGAAGGACTAATGAGCAGAGAAGGGGCACACTTCCCGGGGTGGGACAAACATGTGGGGAATGAAAGGTTGTAGATTTTCTACTATAATTGGCACCTGAATTTGAGTATTGTTGTTGTTTGAAATACTTATCCTGGGTTAGGATATCCTTTTCCAAGTGGAGTTTAAACCCCGGCTTGGGGGTGGCTTCTTGATGATTTCTATGCAGTAGAGTTTAAGGATGGGAGAAAAGTTGGAGGTCTGCATGCAGTTGGTCGTCTTCTGCAAAAGATAAGTACCTTTTATTTGTATGTTATTTAATTATTGTGTGAGTAATTATGCATCTTTGTTATGGTATTATTATTCTAATTATACTTCAGGATACCTGCTGATAGATTTGTATAGGAACTATAATTATATGTACATGTTGATATTGTGTGTAATATAACTATTTTTTTTGTTGTATTTTTATAACTATGTACGAATTATGCTTTTATAGTATGGGTTTTCCTGAACATGTTGCATGTGTATCTTGTAGTTATTTTGCATAATTATTGTACATAGGAAGCGCATTTAAATGAATGAAATTGATAGCAGAGAAAATTTTCGGCATGGTATAGCCCAGCTCGGGGATGGAAATGCCCCTATCCTAGTATGGACAACTCGTGGGATGAAATTCCCCAAGTAAGCAATGAAGAGGAAATAAATTAATTAGAGGTTTTTCAAAGCAAGGTAAGGGTTCTAAAGGGTTGGTAAAGCCAGAGAAGGAATCTAGATGAATTCCTGGCAATGAAATCCTATTTTGTATTGATAGTTGAAGGAAATTCCTAAAGAACTCTTGAAAATTTGGCTAAGTCCTGAGTTGGACTGTTAAACCTAAGAAAACCTTGTGTTTTACTATGGGAAGATCACAATCGTTATATATACACATCGATTCAATCATGGTCGATGATTAGGGTTCCTCGCGTTCAAGGACTTGTCGGGGATCAAAGCCATCGACAATTGTTGGATCCATCGGAGGGAGGCTCCGGGAAAATCGTGATTGTTGATCGAGAACACAATCATCGAAGTATTGAAGTACATGGAATTGCATGGAGTCCAAAGATTAGGGACATTGATAGCCATTGGATCTATCGGAGACTGTTTTCGGAGAGATATGTACCATTAGATCCATTTTGGTGAGTGTCGTCGGAGTCTAGCAGTCGGAATAGCCTGGGTTAAGGTACTCCGGTGGGGAAGGCTCCAAGGAGAAATCATGGTCGTATATCGGTGAGTGGATAAGAAGCGATATCAATCGTAGATCCTTGTGGGTCTCTCATGGGCGAAGCGAAGAGGGAAAGTAATGTCATGCTAATGAGGATTACGTCACCCGACCGATGCACAGAGGACAGGTGTCAGCACCTGGATGGATGTGCCAAATGCTCAACGATGACGTGTACACTACGTCAGTCCATGTGGGTGGTCCACATGTCAAGTGGTGATTGTTCCATGTGTCAAGGTGATTTGGCAGTTTGAGGGAGCGAAATGTGACATGGCCTAAGTGCAATGTGTCAATCCAGGTGGAGGAGTTGGGTAGGGCCACGTGTCCTGGGTGCCAATCCCGATGTCACGTGGGGTCTCGCTTAAGAGAAGCTATGAAAGGAGAGTGACATCATGCTGACGTAGAGTTCCATCATGTATAGAGGATGACACATGGCATCATGTAATATGCATAAAGGACCAGGTAGGAGTACCTGTCAGTCTGAACCTTGGGACATGTGTCTAAATCCTATCCCTCGAATCTATCAGTCGATAGATCTTAACCGTTCATCAAATGGGGCTGGTCGAAGTGAGTTGTGGTCCCGGAGGATGATGGATTCCGACATGAGTACTCTGAGAATTGATTTGGACCATTTATTGGAGGGTGGATGTGATGAAATGATAGTCGGTGATCTATCGTGGGATCCACAAGGGAGAGTATGAAAGGTTAGAAGGAAGGAATGTTATCTATCATGCAAGTTAATGATATCGGCGCAATCATATTTATTGATTTCTAGATATCCAGGATTATCTGATCCAGTGGATGAGGATATTAGAGTGAGTTAGGAAGCCAGGAGTGGACGCAGTACAATGGGAGACTTCGATGATAAGAAGGGATCTGAGTAAATCAGAGTCATTGATTGTGAAGGTTCAATAGGATGAAAACCGATGAGAGAGGTGACCACATCAGCTTCCACATTAGTGCTACATCAGTGCCATGTCAAATGGCATGAGTGATAGGGATCCATGTGGATTCCACGTGGCGCTGAGGTGGAATTGATAGAAGAAATCCCAGAAAATTTGGGAGGATGTAACTTTTGATCCAAATCTTGAAATTGAGCATGGTTACAGTCATTGGAAATCTCTCAATGAGTAGAATCAGTCTTCGAGGTTTATTTGGAGAGATTAAGTAGTTGGTGAAAAATAAAATTTGACACCCCATCAGCCTAAGTAAGGACTAAGGGGTCTGGTGTGTTACAAAGTGGTATCAGAGCTCCAGTTTCAATACTAGGCCTGGATGGGCCAAAGATCATTTACAATATTGATGTATTAAGGCTAAGATGAGCCTATTGGAAAGGTATTGGATATAGGAGTCCATGTATTCACCCAGAATTATGAGTTGAACAACAAAATTTCCAGGAAGTCAGAAGGAGAGTTATGGTGATATTAAAAGAAAAAGTGTTCATATATTTTCAGAGTTGTATATGATGGGTCATTTTTATATCCAGAGGTGGAAGGTAACCATATGAGTATGGATTATTATTCTCAAGAAGCAGTGAAAGGCTTACCATGATAAAGGTATGTTGACCAAGAATAGATTGAGGTACAAAGGAAGATGGATTTGGGCATATTAATGCCCTAGGTAATGTTGTAATTACCCATTTAAAATTTTGATTTGTGGATTGTGTTTATAGCAGTTGGGAAAGAGTTGTTCTTGTTGGTGTTTTCCCAAAAAGAGGGTAGCATAATTAAGAGTATCCCTATGGGAATTATCATATGAATGATTGTAAGATTCTGAGGAGCGATGTGGAAGTTTGAAATGTCAATGTGTGTGGATGGCATAGAAAAGGTGCAAGCAGTGAGCTTGCAATGCCCATATAAATACATATATACATGTATACTTGGGTGCATGGATGGAATACAACGTAAGCCTATCTGTTATGAATGCGGGTAGGATTAAGTGAGATTTAAGGAAAATGAGAAAGAATGTTTTGTTATTGTGATAGAAGGTAATATGAGAATTTCATGTAAATGGTTGTGATTAAATCATGAACAAAGTGATTAAAATCAAATATATATATGAAAATTGTAAAGTGTGCCTATGGTGGACACACAACATGTTGATCCATGTGGTTGAGTCCATAAAAGCACCCTATGAATGCAAATTGGTAAATGCACATGTTTGAATGTGTAGTTGAATGTATGCATGCTCATATCCCTTATGGAATATTGAGTGAACAACTGAATGGGTAAAGTTGAGGCTGACTTAGGATAAAAATCATTTCAAGAAATGATGGACATGCAACAAGGGAGTTGCATGCTGAGACAATTCCATATGAAGGAACTATGAGAGAACTTTGTCAGGAGAATAGAGTCATAACCTTAACGATTGTTGGAAAACAAAGCAGTGGGTTGAAAAGCCTATTGGTATAAGAATCTTGGATTATATTTTTAAAGTGTAATGCATGCATAAGGATACATGAAAATAAATCATAACCAATCTAATTTCTATCCCAAAGTATATTTGGATAACAAATCAAAAGGGCTCAAGCATAGAAGTGATTTCTGAAGAGAAATTAATAAGGAACCATGAAGAAGAAAATGGTTATATGTTGAGCATGGAAGGTAAAAGAGATGGCACATGAAAGGACTCCATCTCAGGTGGTTAGGAGCCATTGGTAATATGTTAGAAGGCTATAAGTACCAATGGAATGTATGATGGCAAGTAAAAGTAGTGTTAATTACTTTTCGATAATCTCTATGAAGTTGGAAAAGAAGACTTTTGGATAGCATTGTAACATGCTGGAAATTGAATGTGCAAGCCAAGCTAGAGACCAAAGGGGGTCAAGATAAGAGAGGTAAATGGTTCAAGAAACCACAATAATTGAAGTTATTCAAAGAGGGAAAGATGAATCAATTGGTCCAGTAAAGTAAATGAATGATGAAGATCCAAGGACAATAAAGAGAGCATGGTTGGATATGTAATTTGGTCATGTATGTGTTGGGTCAAAGGGAATCCAGGTATTAGATGAATGCTGAAAATTAATATTAGCATAGTGTATGGTTGAAAATGTAAAAGTTGCCAAGAGTGGATTGGCCATAAAAGAACTCAGGGCATAAATAATCATGTGCAGTGATTACAATGAGAACTGAGAACATCCAGGAACAACAAAGAAAGAAGTACATGATGAAAGAATTTGTTGCAATTGTTGTAGCAGCAATTATATTATGGCATGTTGGACAGCCATACATAGCACAGGAAGCTTTTGAATGCATATGATATTATAAGCATATTAAAGATGCATTCTTAGTACATATAAAAATAGGCATCAACTAATGTAGATTTGTTAATAGATATATATGACATGTGAAGACTAGGAGTAGTCTATTGCTATATATAAGAATATGAAAGTTGCTAATGATGATTGTTGTGTCGGGAAAGAGAGGTTTTATTGCATGGATATAAATTCTACTAAAGATATTGTTGCATATGGAAGTCATCTATATGAAAGAAGAAATAGGGATTTGAAGTGTTGGCTAAGAGATTGGTGAAGGAGGCATGGAAAATCCTCTTGATACTAGCTAGCCAAGTAACATTAAATTCATTTAATGACAGCGATGCAACTATGAATTTTTATGTGGTATGTTGCATAATAGCAAAGAGTTTAGGTTAAAATTCTCTTAGCCAGCCCCGGATGGGGTGTTATTGCGCTACCTTGACATGTGGTGGAGAAGAGCATAGCCCGATAAAAGCACGGATCCATGTGAAGGGCTCGTGCCTTCACCCACCACCCTACACCCGGTAAATGGCCATTAATAGCAAGCCCTTGAGGAGAAATTAAACAACTCCTTCCTCCCTCAAGCTTCATTTCATGGTTGGGTTCTATTTGCATTTTGCATGTCCCTATGCGGGCCTCAACTGGCATCCCTCCTGGCAACCTCTGTTTGAGTTTTTTGGGATCCTCCTGGCAGCCTCCGTCTGAGTTTTTTGGGCCTTGCAGGCTCATTATAGCTCTGGTCTGGCAGCAGGCTTCCTTTCACTCCCCTTTGCACTTGACGTTCTCTATCCAATTCACAACGAGAACCATGTCGCGGCCTCGAGGGTGCCCGCGCATAGGCTCCCCATGGAAACCTCGTCGGCCCTCTGTATCGCCTCCTGCTTCGCCTTCCTCGTGCTCCTCTCCCTCCATTCAGTCGGAATCAACTCCTCCTTCATCCCTTGCTTTAGCTGCTTCGCATTTTGATAGCCTGGCTATCGTCCCCAGGCTGTCGTCTTCTACCTCGCGCCATCTCCCTGAGCCGCCTTTGTTCAAACTGCCCCTTGCACCAATTCCTATCTCTGCTGGGATGATTGTGGGAGAACCACCTCCGTGCAAGCCTCGGAGCACCGAGAACCAGTCCCCGAACTCTTTCCCTGACACTCAGCTTCGGGAAATCCTGGAAATTCTATTTGGATTGGTCTTCGAACTCCGCCAGGGGGTGGAGGATCTCCAATTCCGTCTGCTAGCCGTGGAAGGAAAGATAGTAGTCTTTCTCTCGCTCCTTACTTCTCTGCAAGAAGCTATCCCCTCGAACCTTTCCGGTGAGGCTACGGCAGCGGAACCTGGTGGCGCAACCAATGAAGGAAAGGTCCAGGAGCAGAATTCAGCAAGAAATGAGCAACATAAATTCAGGCATGAGGAGAAGGCAAAGGAGATGGACACAGGACGTGATGCGAAGCAGGATACCCCGCCAGTTGTCGGTAGGACCGAGGGAAGCGTGGACGCGGTGAAGCAGTGGGCTGATCAGGTGACATATGTCGAGGAGGAGCCATGGTCCGAGGCTGTCCACGTCACTTGGCTAGGATACCTGCCACAGGTCTGAGGTCATTAGAACATTTACAGTCTCTTTAGTGTCTCTACTTTTTAGTTGTTGTCCAGTTAGTTTTGAACAGTTCACTTGGACTATCACACTTTTTATGGTTGAACTCCATGTTGGCTGGACTGGTTTCCCCTCTGTTGGGGCAGTCCAGTAACTACAACAAAGAATATATTATGTACTATGTATCTCTTTTTGGTCCAGGAAGGCCCTTTATATATAATACTACTAACTTACAAAACAAAAACAAAAATCTCTTAGCCAGGGGGTTATTGGTGAAGTAATATTGTTGTCAGATTTGAATGCATTAATGGATTATATACCATGTGGTATGGTAAAGGCCAAGGGCATGTGTTAATAACAAAATCTATTAGCTTTTGAGTGCATGCATATGACATAATAGCATGTCACGAATTTGTTGGTTATGAGATAATAACCAAAGAAAGAAAGAAAAAATGACCTTGTTATAAAAACAAATGTCAATAAAGCTAAGTCATGTATGAGGCCATAACAAGGTTGGATATGGAAAAGGTATAGTGTTGCACAAGAATCCAATGAGCTTCCTAGCTATAATTAATGCTTGGACTGCAATCTTCTTGCTAACACTAAAGAGCACCATAGAATTACCTTCATGGTGTAGTGTTTAGGTCGAAAAGGAAGGTATCCAAATGGCGGAGCAGGAAACTGGAAATGTATGGATGATGTGTCGAGACATTGTTCATACCTCCCAATTCACCATGGTGAGATACATGACTTAGATAAATGGAATTATGAAATCAATGCAAGGGTGCATTGAATAGATATGCAAGGAGAGTTTCACTCATGCATAGTGTGTAAGTAGTAGTGTTGCACTCATGCATGATAAAGTTGTTTATGTTTGAATTCATTTTGGTAAATATATGTATATATAATATTCCATGGAAATAGATATACTAACCGATGAAATGATGTAATTATTGCTAACTCATGAAGTTGATAACATTTCAATAGTTGTTAGATATTGCAAAAAGAGGGTTGCAAGTTATAGTAATCACATGAGAATTAACTACGGGAATTTTATGTTCGGGAAATAGAGTAATGAAAATAATGATGTTGAAAGAATGAAAATCTTAATTGTTGAAAATGCAATTGCAGAGAATGATAATTTCATTTCAATTAATAAGTGGTTTGATAGTTGTGGTTGAATTGTTAGGTGTAGGCAATTCTAAAATCACTTTGTGAGCTTTTGGAAAATATTATAATAAAAGCATATTGTGTATGAAATACTAATAATTGGTTGGTTGAATGCAAGATGGAAGTATTGCAGGAAAAGTAGTCCCAAATATGGTACAGTTGAAATCCATAATGAAGATTGATGATTGTTGTTGCAATAGCCAAGCAAATATGAAATGGAATTTCATAATGGGAAAGACTTGAAGAATTTCCTTATCAAAAAAAATTGAATTCCTAAATGAAATTATATGATATCATCTCGTGATGACTACATGTGTATGATACAGGAGAACCAGGGATCATTAAAGTTGGAATGCTTGGAAGGAATGGATTTTGTTGGGACAATGGACCCTATAATTTCAGATCCTTAGTGGGGGTATGTTAATAAGTTGACACTCTCCTTGTGTGTGAAATCTTGGGTAAGATGGATCGTTGAAGGATTATGTATCATTGAAGGGATCCTTGAACCTGAAAGGGTGAATGCAGCAAGGAAGAGGTAGCACAATAATGTTACAGTGTGTTGAATCCTTAGTGAAGCATCATGTGGAATAGAGAAAAGGACATCTACCTGAAGTATGCAAACAAGACCAGAAAGACAACAAGCTTCAATAACAAAAGTATGGATCTTTTTGAAGAATTGTGTTGTACATGTGTATATAGTGCATTGAGGACAGTGCATAAATAAGGGTGAGGGAAATGTAATACCCTCAGGTTAATCCCCATTTATAATTGTACATGTTTTTTTATAGGATGGTAAGCCAGAATATTATGGGCCTAAGTGCCTATGTGATTATTAGGCCAAAGAGCCTAGATGCTAAAAGGCCAACGCGACTATATTTGTAAAATATAATCACTCAGATATTAATAAAAGCACACCATTGTTGCAGATCGACCAGAAAAAAGAGTAAGGGGGCTAAACTCCACTAGAAAGGGAAAGGGTGGATAAGAGTCTAGGAAAGGGGTTAAGCCTAGGGGGTTTAAGCTAAGAGAATATTTTAATAATATTTTCTAAAAATCTTAATTTATGGATACATATACATTATGTTATCCTAAGTTCCCAAAAGGAAAGGAACGAATCACCAAGTGGGTGCAAAGGAGGCTTATGAGGTGGCAAGTGTCATCTCATGAACATGCAATTATAATGGGAAAACATAGTGCATTTTCCCCATCTTAGTTATCATATTTCTCACCATGGATGATACCATCATCTCCTATGCTACCATTTGTACCTTGATGCCATCACCATACCTACGTGGAGGAAGCCTTGGGGTAGTTTTCTAGTAATTACGCTAAAGAGGTGGGTTTTTCAGGCCCGTGAACTGTTGAAGAAGTGGGTTGTCAGGCCAGTGAGTTGTTGAAGAACCGGGTTGTCATGCCCGTAAGAATTCTCTCCAAGTGAGAGAACTACTGGGAATTTTTTCCCAATGCGCTAAACTGCAGCTACAAGGCTCTGAGATTTCATGTTCGGCCTATTATTGAAGCCACGGAAGGGAAGTGGGGCAGCCGAAGGAATGTTGAGCAAAGAAGGGGCACACTTCTTGGGGTGAGATAGGCATGTGGGGAATGAGATAATGTAGATTGTTTGCTAGAATTGGTAGATTTCCTATCCATCCTATTGTTGAAGTCCTGTAAGGGAAGTGGGGCAGCCAAAGGACAGTTGAGCAAAGAAGGGGCACACTTCCTAGGGTGGGACGGGCATGCGGAGAATGAAAGCTTGTAGGTCGTCTACTAGAATTGGCACCTGAATTTGAGTATCGTTGTTGTTTGACAGACTTAGGGTGGGTTAGGATATCCTTTACCGAGTGGATTTTAAACCCCATCTCAGGGATGACATGTTGCTAAGTTCTAAGCAGCGGAGTCTAAGGTTGGGAGGAAATTCGGAGGTCTGCATGTAGTTGGTGGTCTTCTGTAAAAGATAAGTACCTTTTCTGTGTATGTTATTTAATTATTGTGTGAGTAATTATTCATATTTTTTATGGTACTGTTGTTCTGATTATACTTCAAGATACTTGTGGACAGATTTGTACAGGTACTGTAATTATATGTACATGTTGATAATGTCTATAATATAACTATTTTTGTTGTTGTAATTTTATAATTATGTACGAATTATGATTTTCTATTATGGGTTTTTCCGAATATGTTGCATGTGTATCCTGTAGTTATTTTTCATAATTATTGTACATAGGTAGCGCATTTAAATGAATGAAATTGATAGCAGATGAAATTTTCAACATGGTATAGCCCAGCTCAGGATTGGAAATGCCCATGTCCAGGTATGGACATCTCGTGGGATGAAATTCCCCAAGTAAGCAGTGAAGAGGAAATAACTTAGAGCTTTTTCAAATCAAGGTAAGGATTTTGAAGGCTTGGTAAAGCCTAAGAAGGAATCTGGATGAATTCCTGACAATGAAACCCTATTTCAAACCGATAGTCAAAGGCAATTCCTAAAGAACTCTTGAAAATTTGGCTAAGTCCTAAGTTGGATTGTTAAACCTAAGAAAACCTTGTATTTTACTACGAGAAGATCGCAGTCGTTAATTCGACATAGCAATTCAATCATGGCCGATGATCGAGGTTCCTCACATTCGAGGACTTGTTGGGGATCAAGGCCATCGACAACCGTTGGATCCATCGGAGGGAGACTCCAGAGAAATTATGATCGTTGATCGAGCACACGGTCATCGAAGTATTAGAGTATAGGGACACATGTGGAGTCTGAAGACGAAGGATACCAATAACCATTAGACCTATCGGAGAGTGTTTCTAGAGAGATATGGACCGTTAGATCCATTTAAGTGAGTGTTGTTGGAGTTTAATGGTCGGAGTATCTTTTGTTAAGGTACTCTAATGGGGAAGGCTATGAGGATCAATCGTGGTCATAGATCGGTGAGTGGTCGAGAAGCAATATCAATCGTAGATCCTTGTGGGTCTCGCCTAGACGAAGTCAAGATGGAAGGTGATGTCATGCTGATAAGGATGATGTCACCCGACCAATGCATAGTGGACAGGTGTTAGCACCTAGACAAACACGCCAAGTGTTCAGTGATGATTTGTACAACATGTCAATCCACATGGGTGGTCCACGTGTCAAGTGGTGATTGTGCCACGTGTCAAGGTATTTTGGCACTTTGAGGGAGCGAAATGTGACGCAACCTGAGTACCACATGTCAAGCCAGGTGGCGGAGTTGGGTAGGGCCACGTGTCCTGGGTGCCAACCCCAATGTCACTTGAGGTCTCCCTTAAGAAAAGTTATGAAAGGGGAGTGACATCATGCTAACCCAGAGTGTCAGCATGTCCAAAGGAGGACATGTGGCAACCTATAATATGCAAAAAGGACTAGGTAGGAGTACTTGTCAGTCTGAACCTTGGGACAGGTGTCTAAATCTTATCGCTTGGATCTATCGGTCAATAGATCTTAACCATTCATCGAAGAGGGATGGTTAGAGTGAGTTGTGGTCCTAAAGGAGGATGGAATCTGATAGGAGTACTCCGAGGATTGATCTGGACCATTGATTGAAGGGTGGCATCGAAGAAACAACAGTCGTTGATCTGTCATGGTCTTCACAATGGAAAGTGCGAAAGGTTAGAAGGAAAGGATGTTATTTATCATGCAAGTTAAAGATATTGACACAATCAGATTCCTTTATTTCCCGATCTCTAAGACCGTCCAATCCATCGGAGGAGGTTGTCGGAGTGAGATGGGAAGACAGGAATGGACACACTCCGATGGGAGATTGTGATGATAAGAAGGGATTCTAGTAGATCGAAGTCGTTGATTGTGAAGGTCTGGTAGGATGAGAACCATTGAGATAGGTGGCCAAATCAGTGCTACATCAATGCCACGTCAAATGGTATGAGTTACAGGGAGCCACATGGATGCCATGTGGCGCTGAGGTGGAATTGATGGAAGAAAGCCCAAAAACTTAGGGAGGTTGTAACTTTTGATCTAGAGCTTGGTATTGAGCATGGTTACAGTTATTGGAAATCTCTCGACGAGACAATTTAATCTATGAGGTTTATTTGGAGAGATGAAGTAGTTGGTGAAAAATAAATTTTGACACCCCATCAACCTAAGTAAGGACTAGGGGGTCGGGTGTGTTACATAGAGAATAAAAATTCTATTTAAAAGACAGAGTTAGAGAATTAGAAAATGCTCTGGTTCCCCCACCACTGTTTGCTAGTCCTATCGCCACCATTCATCCTTTGATAAATATTGAAGGAAGACCATAATCAAACTCAATATTAAAAGGAACATCAAGTTTTTTTGTTGCTATGAGGAGATATATCGGGGAAAATATCTAAAAGAGAATGTCCTTGATCCTAGAAACCTGGGAATTGGAAACTAGCTTTATTTCTCTAGGCTCAAGAATGACACATTTCATGCAATATCTTCAAGAAGACCTTGAAAATGATGATGAATTTTACAAATGAGCCATTTCTACTTTTAGTGCAGAATTTTCAGGTCTTAGTGAATTTTGGAGAAAAGAAGAGGATTTCTCTTTAGCAATCCGTATAAAACAATTAAAGGAAGGTTGGCTCGAGAAAATCAAAAGTTTAAAGGAAATATTAGTTGAGTGCGATGTCATAAGTGTAAAAAGAGGTGAATTATATTTAAAGTTGATTGAATTAGAACTAGCCAGGTCGACTGAACATGTGGAGGACCCACACTTAATTATGAATTCAATACTCTTGTCAAAGGAACAAATGGAAGAAAAGTTGGACTCGTTAAAGATTGCATCAGCAGAAAAGTTCGACAACCTGACCGAATATTCGGAGACATATGTAGAGAGTTGGTTGGTCCATTATGTGAACAAAAACAATGGTATTCAGGATACCCTCCATCAACTCTTGATGGCTTTTAAACATCTGGAAAATTTTATTTGATATTGAAGTGAGACAAGAAATAATTGTGGCACCAATGAGAGAATATATCGAAAATTGGTTAAAGAACACTTTAATTAAAATAATTGAATCAAATCAGGAAGTAATTGCAATCGGTCAGGTATTTCCAGCAAAGGAAAGTATAAAATACATCCCACCTAGCAAATGAAAAAGAGAGAGATTTTATCACATTGAGTCAAGAAGTGATATTTCATAATATTCCATCTTCTATACTTCACATTTGGAAATCATATAGTTGTGTCTTTTCATTCATTGAAAACTTGTAGCCGATTTCTATTTATTTTCCTCTATTCTTCCAGGTCCATGTCTATCTTTTTAAGGTCCACAGGAGCCCCATTCCAGTCTGTTTGAACGAACACTTTCATTTTAATTTTATATTTCATTGTAAAACCATATAAAAAAAAAATTTAACTCCCCAAAGAACTATTTTGAGGCACAACTTTAATGATTTCTCAGAGTTTTGAATTTCTAAGTATGAAATTTTTGGAGAGTGCCTATCATATTCTCTTTCAGTTTTAAATGTGATACTCATTTAAAATTATCTTCATTGTGGCCTGATATTTTTTCTATCTTATGATATGAGTGATTCTTGCTTATATTGTGATGGATGTGAGGAATATTTTAATCTTCTATATTGTTTTCTTTACTTGTGTATAATACTGTAAAGATATCATATTTATGTTTTGGATAAAGTTCCTAGTCCTTTTCTCGAGAACGTTTCTTTGTGAATATATTTGAAATTTATTTTCATAGTTCATTTTAATCAATAACATAGGAGTGTCACCTCTTTAAAAATGCAAGGGTATTTATATATTCGTGAGGTTGTTGAGATTTTGAACAATCTGAGCATCAACATAAGCCCAACCCACTACCATAAATCCATTAATACTTAACATTTTACCTGTTAAGTCAATAACCTAAAATAACTCCAACCACTAATCTACTAACCATGTCACCATTTGGCATTGACCCACTAACCAACACGGTCTCTAACCATTGATCCATTAACTCATAATCCATCTAATCATTGATCAACCAACCAACTAATATGCCCTAATGACTAATTGTTAACTTCCTAACCTATTAAAATACATGTTCTAAGTAGTTTTGTTGTTCATTACACTTATTTAATTTTGTTTTAATTGTTTTTTCCTTTTATTTTGTTTTATATCGTTTTAATTTTTTTTGTTTTCTAGAGTTTTTTTTATTTTGTTAATGTTTGTTTATAATATATACAACTTTTATATTGGATTTTGTTTTAAATGTTTAGTAATGTTTTTTTTTTTAAATTGAAGAAAAAAGTGGACAAAAAAAAATCATATTTTTTTCTTTAAAAAAAATCATATTTTTTTCTTTAAAAAAAATCATATTTTTTTCTTTAAAAAAAATCATATTTTTTTCTTTAAAAAAAATCATATTTTTTCTTTTTTTTCTAATTATATTTTTTTTTATTTTGTTTTTTAAGTTAAAATGTTTTTTTAAAGGGATCATGTGGTACCAGTTTGAGTTCCACCCCACCTAGCGTCCTTGTTAGTTCGAGATCCATGGCCCATCCATTTCAGATCCTCTACTTCCAAAGCCAATTACTATTCCATATCCAGAAACTTTTTTGTTGTAATGGTTGTTTGCTTTCTTTAAATCAAAGAGAAAAAGAAAGGTGTCGTAAGGCCGTTTGCCTGTTAAGGGAAGGTGCAATCAATTTAGAGAGTAGGAAGTCGTTTTCTTTTTTACAATTTTGTTTGCAAAATTTTAAGATGTGTTTTCTAAAATGTTACAATTTTAAGATCAAATAAAAGATGTATAAATTTTTATTCCAAGGTACCAGTTTTCAAGGCCACGATTTCAATATACTTACAATTTATTCAAAAAAAAAATGGGGTTGCTACTGCTAACATCACTTTTTAATTTTATGGTCAATTTTAAAGTTTTGGTTGCAACAATATTGATTGTAAGTTCTAAGGTTTCAAAGGGGTTATAGTTTTAATATCGAAAATAAAAAAGGGTGTTGTTGTTAGCGTCATTTTCAATTTAGGGAATGATTTTAAGCTTTTTGTCAACAACATTATGATGTTGTTAAAGTAGTGGTTGCAAAATGTGGTAATTTTAACCCAAAAAGTAAATGAGTGCTACTAGTAGCACCACTTTTTGAAACAAAGATTAATTTTGGTGTTTTTAACCCAAAAATATGGGTTTTTATGGCTCATTTTGAGGTCATAGTAGCGTTGTTCCAATACAAAAATCTAAAAAATAATAACATGTTATAGTGCATGCTAACTCAATCCAATGTTGAAGAAGGCTAAAATATGGTCTAGAAAATGTACATGGCAACCCATTATCTATCTGTGAAATATCAACTATGTGTCTCTCCAAAAGCAAATCTACATGGCAAACATCAATCACACCTTTAATCAAATAGGTTGTAGGGTTCTCAGACAATAAACTATTATCTACCAAGCATGAGAATGAAGTATGAGATGAAATTTTAGATTTGGAAATAAAATTGTACATATTATTTGATATCCGCCAATGACTATAAAAAAATTTGCATTCAATATCTTGCTACCCCATACCATTTTCAACACTGAAATCATGAATTTCAACTGAAAAATCACATGCACTTTCACAAAAATTTGAAGATCACTGGAAATTTCCAGCGCCTTTATCATCACCAACATGCTCCAAAAACTATAAATTTTATGCATTAAACTGGACAAACATAGTTGTAATCCATCATCAGTAATTTATGCAATCACCATCAGAAATTCATGCACATGCACTACTAAATATGGTTGATTAACGTTTTCCTCCATAGAATCATCTCTATCATGTGTCATAGATGGGATCCCCAAAACATGTTCAATAATCCATACCCGAACTATTGCTATCAAGATAAAAATTTGTCTTACTAACTTCAAAAACTTGGTTGCGCTCATTCTCATCACATGAATAAATACGTATATATACATTTCATCGTAATACAATGGATTCTCTTCAAAAACAGCATGCTCCAAATTAACCATTACATCATCAAAATATGAATTTTGAAAACAATTACAAGTTACAATTTCGTTGTCTTCGTAGGAGAATGAAATGGAAACTTAGTGGCCAATGTTTTCTAATTGTGGGGTTGCAATATGTTCTTCAACAAATGCATCACTCATTTCTGAAATATAATATAAGAATAGTTCATAGGATGAAAGACAAAGCTATATTGTATTCTTAAAATAAGCAAATTTTATTCTAATATATTTTATTATGTAAATATAAACATCATATATCATCTTAATCTCAACCAAGAGATAACTTAAAGGGTTTTTCTCATGGAAAATCATTAAACCAACAACCTTCTCTTCTACTTTGGTACAAATATCAACCCAAAAAAAATGTCATATATAAATATGTTACATGTCCGTCATTATCATATCCACACATCCAATAATTCTGAAATTTATTAACAAGATATATGAATGGATTTAACTCTTTAGGGTTGTATAGTATACCTAGGGGTGAATATGGAGGTACCTAGGGAGATACCCGTGGAAATAATAATAATAGATATGTTGTTATGTATAGAGATCATTTCTAATAAATAAGGTCCATAGTGTGAACACAATAATGTGAGAAGGCTTACTAGAAGGTTCTACTTACTAGAAAATTCATTTTTTATAATGTTCCTAGGAAGTAGATATCATTATATAAAGAAGTGCATAGTGAAGAATATTGTAGTTGTATGAAGTTTGTTTGAGGAGTTATTTCCTTCCATAAGGAATAGCTAAATGGTGTTACCCTCCCTCAAGGGTTTTCTCTACATCTCGTGTTAATTATTTTTGAGTGAATGATTTAGTTATTGGTTGAAGTTAAGGGTTTATTTTACATTCATATCTATGTGTTGATTATTTTGTGAATTTTTTTTATTTATCTTTGAAATTAAGGGTTTATCTTCTAGATTATATGTTCATATCTACTAAGATACATAACATTTAAATCCAACAATATACCCAAAGCATTCATATAAAATAATTAACACGAATGACAAAAAAATACCTTGAAGTAGGGTAACACCATATATTAATCCTTATGGAAGGATAACTCTCCTCAAACAATAATTGTTTTATCATCAATTACCGTATTCTTCACTATGTCTCATTACATTGTTTGCACTTCTTTATATAATGATAGCTACATCCTAGGAACATTCTAAAAGGTGGAACATTCTAGAAGGTGGAACATTCTAGAAGGTGGAACCTTCTAATAAGCCTTCTCATATTGATTGTATTCACATTATGGGCCTTATTTACTAAAAATGGCATCCCTACATAACACCATATATATTATTATTCCCACTAGGTACCCTCATATTGCCCCCCTAGGTAAACTACAGGATGAAATCACAATACCACTTCCATGCATTCTTTCCATTCAAAGAAAATGTGAAAATTGTCATCAAAACATCTTTATGGAAAAATATTATTTTCTGCAATAAACTTCATGAATAGTGAAAGATGCAAAGAAGTCAAATAGGGTCGTTCTCAAAATCTTGAAATATGAGGAATCCAAAAGCAAAGATGATGTGGATCTCCAAGAATGCATAAAAAAATATAAAATGGTAAACAAATATTCCCAAAACTTCCTTTGGACATAACTATTAATTCAAACCTTCAAATGACAAAATCTAAAAATCTATGCATACCATAATAGCTCATACAAAATCTGAAATGTGGAATCGTCAAGATGAGAAAATATATCTTTGAAACATAACCCTCATCAAATAATGTCTCCAGAAAAATGAATTGTATCCCCAGCGACAAAGCGAAAAACGTTACAACAAAATCTAGCGTCCCCGCATAATGTAAAGTCTCAATCATCAAAAGAGCTCATTTGTGCACCTCAAGAAGAGTACCCACTATCACCTCAATAGTTCTTCCTATTTTTTTAGATTGGCTCTTCTCCAACTCAAAGAGGGTTTCCCTAAAAAGTAGGATTGTTAAGCTATAAAATGGAAGCACAAAATGATTTAATGAGGAGTTAGCCTAAGCAAAATAGGTGGTAGTTGTAGTATATGAAATAAGATGGAAATGGAAGTAAATGGTATGGAAAAGAAAAGATAAGATAAGATAGTGAGATAAAAAGGGAAAAGGAAATGGAATGATGTGAGACCAATGCCTATCAATTTAAGTGTTGATAGAATTATGAAACATTGAGTGAAGGAAAGTACTAGTGTGTTACAATCAACTACTTTCAAGTACATTATATGGTTGAAAAGGCTGGTTTACCACATTTAACATCTTGTATAAAAGAACTTATTTGATACATTTATCACTTCTATGTGTACTCAAGGTAAAAAGGGTCTATATCCATACAATTGAACCTTAAGTATTTGTTGGAAATGTGTTGTAGAAAAACTAATATTGGAGAGCTAAGGCTACCACTCATCAATCAAATCATAAAGGTGTTGTTTTTATCATTGAAATGTGCTTCTCAATCTGCAACGTAATTAATAGAATAAATAAGAACAATTGTTAAAATAAAATAGCTAATAACGCAAGAGGGAGAACCTTCTCACATTTACTCCTTGATGAATGAATTTATTACTAAACCTTTATAAAAGAATGGCAACAAAAAACATCTACAACAACATGAACAACAATTGAAGAGCACAAATAAACCATACAACAAAGTGGAACAATAACTTATTCCAATAATCTAAAAATAAGATACATAAGGAAGCCCAAGACTATAATATCCAGGCTCCAATCTTCAATCACTACTTTCACTTCATAATCATCCAATTGCCAATTCCAAATGAAATGGAAAGAAACTCCTCTTTATATAGAGTGAGTTAAGTCTCCCATAAAAAATGTATATTTCTTTCTAACTAACTCCATGACACGTCAACAAATAGTAGAATATTGGAGTAATTAGATCCATGGCTGACAATATCAAAGCATGTGGATGTCATCTTCTTCGAGAGAGGTACCCCTCATCCAACCTCCAAGAGAGGACACGCTATCCAAAAATAGGTAGTATACCAAGTCAAATGCTAAATGGGTCCACATAGTCACCCTCCAAGAATGGATGCATGCAAAATATAATAAAATACTCTTCAATCTAGGAGGATGTGCTCAAGGGTCCACCTAAAAGGGCCCACAAAGTGCACCCTCCAAGGTGCATGATAGATATAACAATAAAATATTCCTCCTAACATAATACTCCATAACCAATCTCCAAAAATAAAAAGTGATCCACAAAACACATGCAACCAATCAACATGTGCACAAAACCCCACCACAATAACAATAACCCCCTTTGAACTCGAATTTAAGAAATAACACATCAATGAAGGTACTAACATCATGAAACACAGTCCCCCCTCGGTGATCTCTAGCAATTGCTACATTATTAAGTTAAATCACCTAGGAAAATCTCACAAAGGCAACATGAATCATCCCAACATAGCAACATCATAATAATGACACCAAATAATACCACATCATCATGCCAAAGTCACTAGGAAATCCCAAAAATCATGACACATATCTCCTAACTCCATCCTCATCTAACCGTTGAAGGGGCGGGGGGGTAGAACTATCATCCATGTCAAAGATAAGCGTATCAACCATACCATCATCATCTAACCCCTTAGGGGGGTAAAACTATAATCCATATCCAAGATAAACATATCAATCATACCATAATAAGATAGCATGCTCCACAACCATCAAATATGCAACCAAGTGGTGATCAACAAGGCAAGCACATGTGAGAAGACCACCAAACTAGCAAGCACATCATCCAACCAAGGAGAAGTGAGACTCCTCCAAACCAAAGACCTCCACTTCCAAGGAGAAGAAGCTCAATAAAAGTATATCTCCCCCAAGTCAATCCAAAAGCTCCAAGGAACCAACAATAAATCTCCATCATTGTAATGAAAATCACAATGTGGAACCTAATATAATATAAGGTATAATAGGGGGCATCCCAGTGATCGGATGGGAGAATATCTTGAAACACAAAGAATTTGGTTGTTGGGGCATCAAGAACATTCGCGACTTCGTAAAAGTGCTAACAGTTTAAGGGGGATATAAGCTCATTTCAAAGAATGGCCTCTAGCAACAATTGCACCCTCTACTCAATCAAAGGCACATGGGAAGGCATGTCCCTCGAGCACGCTCTCAGTGACTTGTCCCGTTCTCTCACTCACCAATGCCATGGGCGACACTAGCTCTCCCTCTACAAGGCTCATAGTCTTTGGCTCACCCACAATGCTTCCATTTTCCAAGGGTAAAAGTCCACTCCATTAGGAGTGTACTTAATTTACCCAAAAGAAAGCCTTGGACCCGAGCCAAAGCCCAAGAAGGAAACACTACCCATACCACTTGACCCTCCTCCAAGCACCAAAGGCATGGCCCAATGAATATTTGATGAGGAAGCTACAGCAAACATGGACAGAGTGGTGCAGGAGGTTGGATTCGACTCCAGGACAACTCAAAGATAAGCTTCGAGCTTGGGCTAGACAGGGGATCAAACAACCACATAGAGCTTCTTGCTGCCAACACCCTTCTCACAATAGACTAGGGCCATGGGGCAATATCGGTTCAGGTGTTTTGGAGACTCAAAGATCATCATCGATTGCCTCACATGCTCATTGCAGGTTAGAAGCATACACCATCAGGTGAGTGTGATGAAGTTTTTGGATCGAATCTCCAAGGTTGGTCACCTCTCATTCTACCCTTCTCACAATAGCCTAGGGCCATGGTGCAACATCGGTTAAGGTTTTTGGAGAATCAAAGATCATCATTGGTTGGCTCACAGGCTTGTTGCAGGTTAGAAGCATACACAACATCAGATGAGCATTATGAAGGTTTTGGATCGAATCTCCAAGGTTGGTCACCTCTCTTTCTACCATATCTTCAGGGAACTCGACACCAAGGCTGACAGCTTAGCCAAGGCAGCAGTCAACTTGGATGCAGGTCATCTGCAGATAGACACATCCAATTGGGTGCATATCACCAGCACCATCAGAATCATCTAAGGAAATTCCCCTACAAGCGCAGAGACAGCTTCTCTGTTGTTTTTAGGACTCATCTAGACCAGACTGGTTTATAGCCTTAATCTATGGTTCTAGCCTTCATGCCAAAAGGCGCTCTGTTTCTAGTGTTTATGAACCCACTGTCCTTCATGTCGCGGCAAGCTTTTAAGCTATATGCTATTTTCAGGAAGCTCTGTTTGCCACGGGAAACTTTTATGCTATATGAAGTTTTTCAGACTCGTCCCTAGCTGTGTGTTTTGACAAATTATTTCAGACTTGTGCCTAGCTCTGTTTTTTGACAGATTATTAACAGTTTTTCAGATTAAAGTGTACACCTTTTATCAAATAATAAAATGAGAAGATTTTTTTCCAGGTTAAGATATATATAAAGACCTATAAGCACATGGATAAACGGCAGATTGGAGATGAGGATGAGAGGAATGCACATGATAAATTGAGTAAGAGGAGAAGCAGGTGGATCCATGGCTTGAAGATTCGAAGACCTATATATATATATATATATATACACACACAAGAGGAATGCACATGCTAAATTGGGTAAGAGGAGAAGCAGGTGGATCCATGGTTTGAAGATATATATGTCTTTGAATGCACATGCTAAATTGGGTAAGAGGAGAAGCAGGTGGATCAATGGTTTGAAGATATATATATGTCTTTGAATGCACATGCTAAATTGGGTAAGAGGAGAAGCAGGTGGATCCATGGTTTGAATATATATATATAAAGTTCAGATAATTAAGTTTATAATTCAAGTGATGGGTTGAGTATGCCTATCTAGAGTAGGTACTATACCTATCTACAGTGCGTACTAACATGTAAGGCACTCAGAATTTAAGAGCTGTTGGGATCCTTCGAAAAAAGAAATTTGTGATCATTTGAACTCCAATAACAATCAAGTGCAGTCTACATCTTACACAAACTTTTGAGAGGTAGCAAAGCATTGTGCCAATGAAATTCTGAGTCCTGTTTGTCTTTGCAATGTTTTTACTCTGATTCATCTTGGAACTAGAGACAAAACATCAGGGAAAAGCCATATATTCAGAATCATATATAGGAATAAGGATTTCAATTGAAAAAAAAAAACTCATTTGAAACTTGTCTACATACATAAACTTCTGAAGAACTTATTCTACAATGAATACCATTACAATAGCACAAGAACAAACTCCTTCAAAAAGCATATAAGCGTCAAAGAGGAATACTGCTTACAGCTTATTATCAGCAAGTGTGTTTGATCCCTTCTGCATAACATTTTCTTTAAAATGGCTTTGTTTTTCATCACAGCCCTGCTTCTACCAACTAACTTAGAAAGAATGTTGTGCATTGACATGAAAGGATTGATATCTTCAGCATTGTAGGCATACACCAAGCAATGATCACCTTCTCTAATTTTGATCACCTTCTCTAATTTTAGATCAGTGAATCATACCATCCATAATGAGTGAAATTCTACCAAGATAAAGCTCTGCCCAGCAAAACTCAAAAATGAAAAATTAAAATAACTCGTAAACATGAATTTTTTCACTCAAGAACAAAACAGAGAAGTGATATCAAATGAAGTGCCCAAGTATAAAAACAAGGTATGCTTACAATGGCAAAGTTACATGCTTATCATAATCCTCCCATAAGGGGACTGGTCTATGCAAAAATCTTTCAAATTGGGCTGAATATAATGCCAACTCAAGCAGACCAAGAAAATATAGTAGATTACAATCCTTGTCCGGCCCAAGCAAACAGATTCAACCCATCCTATACATCAATTGCAATCAAGAAAGTGCAATTATGTGGTAGGATGCCAAACTTCATAGATCGTAATATGACAAACAACTTGACAAAAAAGAAGCCTGAATCCAAAAGGCATTCCTGGTCTTCTGTGAAGAGTGAATACAACAAAGGATTTTGGTTATATACAAAGACTATCAATATATAAAGATTCAGCAGCAGCTGTTGGTTACATAATGCAAGAAATCAGGATCTCTATTATAAAATGATACTAGATGAGCTTCGAGCAAAATGGCATGTGTTCCATATGCACAAGACTAAAAACACTGTGCTGAGCAAGCATATTAATGAAATACAATTAGCACCTTTGGATATCTTGCTTTGAAGCTGATAAGGCTGAATGAATATACCCAATGCCTTCTTTAAATTGCTAAAACCTTTCCAAGAGTCTTTAGAACAGAGATCGGGAAAGTTCTCTGTGACATTCCTTGACTCCTCTACCCAATCAGATGTTACATACTTTTCTCTAGACTTGCCTCTCCGTTTCAAGAAAGACAAAACCACATTGAAGCCTGTGAACTTAACACGCCCTTTATAAGACATGTGGCTCTCTGACACAGCATTATGATTAGAACTAATAGCTCCCAATTGTCTGGAGACAAAACTAGATGCAACTTCTGAGATCAAGAGCTTCTTAGAAGCAAGAACAGTGGGAGATTCCATTCCTAAAGAAGAAGATTTCACACTGACCATGTCCGTTTCTTGAGAACTTGTAGTATGTGATACAGTTGTCTCCGTTTGAACTTCTGAGGATGAAGACTGACTGCAAGCTGATGACATCGCAGATTCTGATCTCTCAATAAGAACAGATTTATCTCGCGATTCTTTGATGTTAACAGACATGTCACTTTTCTCTGAAGCCTCCCCGATAGGAAAGAAACTAGAGACTAAAAGTTGGGTCGGTGCCAAATTAAAGTCATGACCATTTGCTACTCTTTCAGAACTCTCAACAGAATCATGGAATATATCAGAATCTGCATCATCTGCAATATATTGAAATTCAGTTACAAGAACTCCTATATTATCTGGCAAAAATTACAAATAGAATGAACCATCCGTTTATATATTTCTGTACAATGATCTTTCTACTTGAAATAGGCCCAGATACAAAAAATGGTGCTAATAAAAGAGAAAGAAGCAATCTAAAAGTTTAACATTCATAAAACCTCAATACCAGGCATACCTTCTACACCACAACAGCTTATTTGACTAGGGTAGGATGCTTGTAGAGAGTCTTCCAGCTGTGTGATAACCTGTCCACAAAGTATTGTTCAATTCAAACAGCCACACAAAACCAAAGCACAACAGTCATACAAACGATATCTCTTGAAAACTCAAATGATTGTCCTTTCATTTTGCTATTCCACTAATATTTTGAATTTTCTAATGCACAGGAAAACTATGAAGCAAAAAGCATAGGAAAACAAAATCATGGTAAATCCCAAAATGGAAAAGTAGGGAGCCATGTGCACTGCCTCGAAAGGAAATCAACATTTGATTGCCTACTCTGACCACAGTAAAGACAACTTGCATGGGTCTATATCATGTAGGATGTGTGATCAATATTTGGGAACCGTATACACTAGTTAGGTCTCATAATAAATCTGCAACACACAACTATCTGTTCAAAATTGACACAAATAAGTACCACTATACAAATTTAATGGAATCTTTCTCACCTCGGAATCATCACTGTCATCACTGTCACAGTCATAAAATGCTGACTGGTCATTTAGAGTGAGCAGATGCTGCTTTCTTCCATTTGCAGATGCTTCAGTTTTGTATATCTGCAGGCGAACTCTTCTCGGAGCAGAGCCTTGACTAGGCAATGGCTGTTGAAGCCACAATTGAGGTCGAGAGCGAATTTGGATTTCAACTTCGTCGTTCTTCTCTTCCTCCACTGGGGGTAGAAATTCATCAAGTTCAGGACAGTTTTCAAAGGTCTCTAGTAAGGATGAAAGGTCAAGATTATCCTCATCAAAATCCTGGGCAACAGGAAAATTTCCATTAAATGGTATTGATTCCATGCCAGACAAATTTATTTGATTCCCAGGCAAATAATCATTATTAGACAAATATGCGTTTTCAGGAATCTGTTGGAAATCCTCTTCCTCCCATAGTAAACAGAAAGAAGCAGGTTGTTGCAATTTTTGGCTCCCCCGCTGAGATTCATCCTGGATAGCAATATTATAAGAAAAACATTATAAATATCAAATACTCCCAATACTTTGCTGCAGCTAAGATAGATTAAAGCAAGCTTTTAAAACTAATAATTAAGGAAGCACCACTTAGTAGCTTTTACACTGATTACTCTTCTAAAAGGGATCACCCTCTACCTACATTTTTGTTGAAAGAGGTCTCATGGATTGATACCAAATTGCAACTTGGATTGGATCTGTCCTGGAGAGTTTCCATTGGTCCATCAATACAATTATTGTCTTCGGCCTTATTGTCTAAAATCTCCGATGTTTCTGACCGCAAGCTTGAACTTGCCGGGGCATCTTCTTCCTGCTTTCCCTGTGAACACCTATCTTCTGACTGATCTTCAATGTCACCATCTGAGACATCAGTAGGAGACAAGGTGTTGTTTAACATAGGCAAACCAACTTCCTGAGTTGGCTCTTGATCATTTAAACCTTGTTTGGCCTTTCTGAAAACCCGAGATAACACATAAAGGTCCTACACAAGTAGATCAGATTACTATTATTAGTAGCTTATAAGCATTCAGGAAGGCTAGAATTTAAGCAATCCTGATTACAATAAAAATATGACTTAAAAGAAGCTTATTCACAACCTTAACCTTTCTGAAATGTTTTACATGGAAAATTAATGCTAGAAGCTTGGAATTCGACAGGCAAACTGCATCTCAAGGACTATTTCCTCTATCAAATACTGCCAGCTAATGGTTGTCCATCAGATGTTAAGGACACATGTCACAAGCATCCCATATGAACGGAAACAATCACGGACATACATGATTGTATAAAATTTATATTGATTAATTCATAAGTGGTGAGATACAACATTGTACGACTAGTTTATTTATACATATATTATTAGAGTCATGACTCTTCATAAGGAGCCGGTCATTTATAAATGTCCATTAATTATGTCCAGACATACATGATTGTATAAAAGTTATATTGATTAATTCAGAAGTGGTGAGATACAACATTGCACGACTAGCTTATTTATACATATATTATTAGAGTCATGGCTCTTCATAAGGAGCCGATCATTTATAAATGTCCATTAATTATGTCCAATTACCTATATCTAACCTAGATTCAATTAAGGGTATATTACAAGTCGTGCCCTACTGAAATGCTTTTCCCTCGAAGCATTAGTAAAGATTAGTGTCTTGAACTAAAATCTTCATTGTCCCCAGTAGTTTCGCCT
Source organism: Picea sitchensis (assembly GCA_010110895.2). NCBI lineage: Eukaryota > Viridiplantae > Streptophyta > Pinopsida > Pinales > Pinaceae > Picea > Picea sitchensis. The sequence goes on from SNQJ01S0016676.1 coordinate 301,849, forward strand.
TCTGATAGGTTCCTCAGCTTAATAAGGTATTAATTGACATCTCTTGAACAAAGGGATTTGGTTCAAACTTTTAAGATACTTTTTGGTACCAATACTAGTCTTTTCCTTCTTCATCCAAGAGGGGTAACTCTATCTGTATATGAGTTATTGGACTTCGAATTTTCTTCGAACACGAAACATAAAAGACATCATGCAGCTTCCCCTTGTTTGGAATATCTAATGCATAGGCTACCTGGCCTACTCACTTCTAGATTTGGAAACAAGTCATCCCCTCCTGAAATGCTTTTTCCCTCAAAGCGTTGGTAAAGAAGAGTATCTTGAACTAAATTCTTCATTGTCCCCTGTAGTTTTGTCTTCCGATAGGTTCCTCCACTTGATAAGGTATTAATGGACATCTCTTGAACAAAGGGCTTTGGTTCAAACTTTTAAGATACCTTTTGGTTCCAATACTAGTCTTTTTCGTTCTTCATCCAAGTGCGGTAACTCTATCTGTATAGGAGTTATTGGACCTCAAATTTTCTTGAACAAAGGGCTTTGGTTCAAATTTTTAAGATACCTTTTGGTTCCAATACTAGTCTTTTTCGTTCTTCATCCAAGTGCGGTAACTCTATCTGTATAGGAGTTATTAGGAGTTATTGGACCTCAAATTTTCTTCAAGCACGAAACATGAAAGACTTGTTTGGAATATCTAATGCATAGGCTATTTGCCCTACTCACTTCCAAATTTGGTAAGGACCATAGAACTTGGGTGCAACTTTTAAGATACCTTTTGGTTCTAATACTAGTCTTTTTCATTCTTCATCCAAGTGCGGTAACTCTATCTGTATAGGAGTTACTGGACCTCAAATTTTCTTCAAGCACGAAACATGAAAGACTTGTTTGGAATATCTAATGCATAGGCTACTTGGCCTACTCACTTCCAAATTTGGTAAGGACCATAAAACTTGGGTGCAGATTTATGATTTTTGTAATTTTTAAGCGAATTTTGTGTGTATGGTTGGAGCTGGACAAGCACACAATCTCCTACTTCTAATCACTATCAATTTTCTTCAAATTAACCAGTTGCTTGATTCAATTCCTTGCTTGCTCAAGATGATTATTTAGAGTACAAAGGATCTCATTAGAAGTGGCTAAGTAGCTTTCTACAGCAGGGGCTTTCGAATTGGAAACAACGTACTCCTTTATTTAAGATGGTTGGTATCCATATAAAGCTTTAAAAGAAGTCATTTTTGCTGAGTGTGATATGTAGTGTTGTACCACCATTCAGCAAGGTGTAACCATTTGTGTCATTGCAATTGATTATCATTCACAAAGTTCTCAAGTATCTTTCAAGGCATTTATTCATCACTTCAATTTGTTCGTATGTCTAGGGGTGCCTACTATGAGGTGTTCATGGTCAATGTGGTTCTCGCTTGGTGAAACAATTCCTTCCAAAAGTTTATGATGAATTTGGATCCCTATCGTTAACAATGACTTTGGAAAACCCATGGAGTCTATAAATAATTTTCACATAGCTATTAGCAATGGTACTCCATGAAGTGAGCATATTTGGTTAATCAGTGTAAGATTACAAATATATTATTTTTCCCCTTTGAGATAGGGAGACCTGTGATAAAATCCATAGATACTTTAGTCTATTTCTAATATGGAATATGAAGGGGTTGAAGGAGACCAAGAGGTGCAATTGATTCAAACTTTTGGCATTCACAGGTGTCACATTCAGCAACATACTTCTGGATGTCAGAATTCATTCCCTTCTAGAAAAAGGATTGTCTAATGTTGTAGTATGTTTTGAAAAATCCAACGTAGCCTGCAATTGACAAATCACGATTCTCTTTTATGACTTGGATTTTGATTGGAGGGTTTACATAAATATATTCTTCACTTGTACCAGAGTATATCATTTTCCCAAGCATATCTTGAGCTTGTCAAATTGTTGTTTCTGACATCCCCGATTATCTCCCTAGTTTATGGGTTTTTTACATACTCTGCTTGAACATTTGAGATCCTTAATAAGTTATCTGTGACTTGATTTTCCTTACTCTTCTTGTAGAGGATCTTAAAATCAAAAACTTGGATCTTGCTAACCAACTTTTGTTGTTCCAATAATAAGTTCTAGTTTAAGGAAATATTCAAAGCTGTTGACCAAGAATTTGGCTCCCAATAGGTATTGTTTCCATTTTGCCAAAGCATGGATGATTGCAAACATTTCTTTGTCAAATGTTGAATTTGCTTGCTCTCTTTGGTTTAATCTTCGACTTTCGAAGGCAATGGGGTGATCTTCCTACATAAGCACAACTCCTATTCCTAACCTTGAAGCATCACATTCAAGAACAAATGGTTTCATGGAGTCTAGGGTATCCAAGGTAGGAGTCGAAATCATTAAGGTTTTGATCCTCCGAAAACAAATCTCTACTACATCATCCCACCTAAAAGCATCTTTCGTTGAGAGGGTTGTTGGTGGAGCAACAATCTCTGCATAGTTTTTTACTAATCTTTTGTAATAACACTAAGGCCTAAGAATCCACATAATAATGTGATGGTTCTTGGGTTAGGCCAATCAGTGATTATAACAATTTTCTTTGGATCTACTTTGACTCCTGCTGATGCAGTAACCCGAGAATTCTATTTCTCCTTTCCAAAACTACATTTTGACTTGTTTTCATAGAACTTGTTATCTTCTAATAGTTTCAACACTGTCTCTACGTGCCTAAGGTGCAAATTCCAATTTTTACGGTAGACTAATATATCGTTAAAAACACAAGTACAACCACAGGTATGGACAGAATGAGTCATTCATCACTGCCAGGAAGGTAGTTGAAGCATTGGCTAGTCCAAAAGGCATGACATGGAATTCATACATGATACAAACCTTCATGGGTACAAAAATTTGTTTTGGGAATGTTCTTTCATATTCTAATTTCTTATTTGGTAATAACGAAATTCCATATCAAGCTTGGAGAAATATTTAGTACCATGAAGTTCATCCAATAGTTCATCCACAAATGGAATGGGAAACTTATATTTAATGGTAATTTTATTTAATGCTCGATAATTGATACAAACTCGACAAGACCAATCCTTTTTCCTTAGAAGTATAACCGGTGTTAAATATAGACTTTCTATTTGGGTTATTACGCCGTAGTCTAATAAAAATTCTTGAATCAAGCATTCAATTTCTGTTTTGTGTCTATGAGAATGACTGTAAGAATTTATCCTAATTGGAGTTGATCCAAAGATTAGGCCAATGATATGATCTCTAGATTGTTCTAGAGAGAGGCCTCGAAGTAAGTCCTGAAAAATGGTGCTATAATTCCCAAATATTTATCTAATACTTTGGGATCCTTTATTTGATCATGTGCCCCCTCCATTGAGTATCGGATCCACTTCTTAATCATTTTCTTCATTTCGTTGAACGAGATTATTTGGGTGGGTGGGCTCTTGATTCCTTAAAACTTGTCTTTTTTTTCCATTTTAATAAAACCTTAAAAATCATTTTCATAGGTTTAACTCCCATGTACCCACTATGGCCAACCAATGGGCTCCTAAGGCAATGTCTACTCTCCTAATTACCATAATTTACATTGGTGACAATAACTAGTAATTTATTAATAGATAATTGTAACTTATGGCATTTGCCATCACATGAAGTAGTTTTGTCACCCAGTATTGCAACTTGAAAGTTGGAGGTAGGGTTAACAAACATATTATATTGTTTCTCTGTTCTTGTATCTATAAAATTATGCAAACTACCACTATCTATAAGTACCATTTCTTCTGTTTTTTTAATTTAACAAAAAACTTTAACAATCTCAAGTTGAGAAATATCTGTCATTGCAGCAACAAAAAGTGTAGGGATGGTATTTTTAGTTTGATTGCTAGATTCATCTTCAAGACTTTTAGATTCCTCACTTGAATTGTCAGTTTCCATATCAGAGATGTAAATACCCTTGGTTCTCTTCCTCATTGTCTCCCTTGCTACTATTTATTTCACATAGGTATAACTTTTTTTCTTATGGCTTGGACTCCAATTAGGTATATTACACTTAAAACAAGGTGATTTTTCAAGTTTTTCTTTCTTTGCATCCAATAGTGAGTTCCTTTTGTTAGGAGGAATATATTTTGAGTTTGATTTTTCAAATTCGGACCAAGGTGACCATTGATAGAACAAGAGTTTCTCTTCAATAAGTTTGGCTTTTAGTTATGCTTACTCTATGTCTTAGATATCTAATAATTTGAGTCCATTTCTTCTATTCTAGTTCAACCCTGGTAAGGCAATTTGTAGTAGGCGGCCCTAGCTAGGTCTGTCACATGTGTGGCTAGCACTTGTAGTTCACAAAAGTACTCCTCCATTGTCCCAATTGTTGTAATTGAGTGAGTTTGACAAAACATTCCTTCTCATCTGTATCCTAAAATCTCTTGAAAAATTAAATTTTTTGAATGTATCCCAATCTCTTGCTAGTCTCGGGGGCTTTGAGTTCCAGCATAGGAACTAGTCATTAGCCAAGCCTTCCAAGTGCATAGACACAAATCTAAATTTCTCTTCATAATCATGCATCTGATCCATCTCAAAATAGAGTGCAATTTTATGTATTCATCTCATACCTTTTCTATTATCCTCGTCATCAAACTTTAGCTCATCAATTTGTATTTTGTGTATGAACCCACTAGAAGAACCTAAGTTGAATGAGTGTTGTGGCTAGTGAAACTACACGTATGTGCTCGAACTACTTTCTCCTATGTTCCCCATGCTCATAGCATGTAGTTCATCCCTGAGTAGATTGAAGTTCTTGTTAAACTCTTTCATTCTATGAGTTACCTCATCAATTCATTTGGAGACCTTTTCAACCTCACCCATAAGTTTGGTATTACCCTGTTTTATTTCTAGATTCATGTTAGTAGGCATATTGCATTTGGAAGCGAACAACTAGAGTGCTTTTCTATGCAAATCCAAGTTTGTCATGAATTAAAGAGACTATCTGTGATCCGAATGAGAGAAGCGACTTGGCATAATTCCGATCTAGACGTAATTGTTGATTGATAGAAAAATTTATATTAAAGGAAATACCCACAGGCTCCATGGAAATGACGGAAAAACTATTGACCAATTTTGATTTTTGTGGACCATTCCTCTTGATTAAATCACCCAAGGTAGGGTCTACAATTAGGTAGAGGCATGATGAAGGAAAGAGTAATGGCATGCTGCCTAAAGGAACTGCCAATGAAGTTACTCAAAACCCACCATCCACGATGGCACAATAAACATGGGGGTCATATTTGATAGTGCGCATCCCTATACAGGTATGTGGTTTGGGGAAACGCCTGGAAAAAATGCTTTAGACGAGACAACCAAGCCACGGCACGCAGGAAACGCCTGAAAAAAATGCTTTAGACGAGACAAACAAGCCACGCAACGCCGCGAACAAGGAATTAGCCTTCATGCACCTGAGTTCACGAACACGAGATTTTTCGCACGACCAGAACAAATCCATCCTTGGTCACGATCTGGTAATTTATTTGTAGTGGAGTGCATGCCCAAATTCAACGATCTATTAGAATGGAATCAATGGCTAATATACATGATTGTATAAAAGTTATATTGATCAATTTAAAAATGGTTAAGTTTCAACAAAGCACATCTCGACTATTTATACATATATTATTGAATTCATGCCTCGACCATTTAAAATAGTATCTTAATTATGTCTAATTATCTAAATTTAACTTAAATTTTAATTAGGGGTATTTCACACCATAAAATTGTGCAAGTGCTAAATAATACGATGTAAATATTTCAGGTCTAGAATATGTTGATAAAGGCTCAACATTTTTAAATTTTAAGTTAGTTATTTTTTAGCAAGTTATGTGAGTAGTACCATGCATACACTAGAGATAGAAGGTAGACGCATATGACACCAGTCTAACAATCGCCTATCAAAACTTTGGCCTAGCTCCATCCACATATATATATATATATATATACACACACACACGCACCAGTCTAACAATCGCCTATGGCCTAAATGACTTTTGCCCTAAGATGAAGCTCCATCTCCATTCTTCTTTATATATATATATATATATATATATATCCACCACTTCGGCAGATAGGACTAGGTTGAATGGTTGAGTGCTTTGAGCTTCTTACAAGAGGTCTTGGGTTTGATTCCCTGGGTTGATTGCCTCTACTGCATGCCTCACTTGATGTCCATGCTAGGTCAGGCATCGTAATCCATGTGAACATGTTTGCACTAGGTACTGTCTGTTGAATTTTTAATGATTGCTCAAGCACATGTAGTTTCTTTTCAACTTAGCATGAACTTGAACCATAAACAATGCAGCAACACAATAGTTGCAATAACCAAGATCACAAGAAGAATAACCATGCACAAGACACAAGAAGTTAT
>SNQJ01S0016676.1:330744-343115 GCA_010110895.2 Picea sitchensis
GGGTCGAACCTCCATGGGGCTTAAAGCCCAACAGATGGATGTTGTAACCCCACCAGGGGGAAAGAGAAACCAGAGGTTTGCACCAGGAAGAAAGAAGAACGTTGCACCAGGGACACCCCGACAGACCTAGACCCAAGGGGGGTTTTCCTTTCCACCTGGACGTTGACCCTTGGGAGCACATGACGTCATCCAGAGTTAAGGTTTGCATTTATGATGACCAGTTGTGTGCTAGTTGGCACGTGTGGTAGCATTCAGAGCCTTTGGAGGCCAAACGTTCTACACCTGAGGCCTAGCGTTCCACCTTAGGGGCCATACGTCAGCCTAGAAGGGCATGACGTCACCCTTGAAGATGAAATTAGGGTTTAATTATTGTCATTTATGTAAAAACTGGATTTTGAATGTAATTTGGCCATGTCGGCCTTTTTATGACCTAACTGTAATTAAAGGTCATTGGTATTGTATAAATAAGAGAGAAAACTCTCATTTTTATCATCATCACTCATCACACAAGTGTGTGGTCTGAAATTCGGCCCTCTTTAAGGGTTATTGGCTGAAACTAAGTGGTGCTCAACTTCTTGGAGAGGCATTTTTGGTGTATCTTGGCTATTTTCATGGTGGAAAATCTTCAACTAGGGTTTGAGCTTGATTATTCTTGGTGAAGTAAGTAGAAAATCTGCATTTCTTTATTGTGAATGAATGCTTATGGTGAATTTTACTTGTTTCATGTTAAAAATTATGAAATTGTTTGCTTGAAACCCTAAGAGAAAGACATACGTTATTATCTTTTTCTCTATAATTTTCCACTTGTTTAAATTTCTCAAAGAGCACCTTATCTAGAAGTAGATACTAGATCCCTACCATTGTAGCACTCTAGTAACCCTACTTACATTGTCGATTGCATATTTTGTTTCAAATTGTCTAAGGAAAGAGAAATCGCTAGGGCCTAAGTTTCCTTACTTTCTAGCAATTATCTCTCTAGGACTTGGATGTTTGAGACCTTGGGTTACTAACACCTCTCTCATCCTCTCCATCTCCTTTTGACTAAGTATTATCATTGCTATTTCCCTCTAAGAGTTGTTGTTGCTATCATTGACTCCATTACCCTAGAAGGCACTAATCTATTCACCACTAGTGATCGATTGATCAAACAACTTTCAAACTATCTTCCTTGGAACATTTATTAACTCCTACTAAGCTTAGATTAGCCTAATTCACTAACTAACTTCTTGTTGTTGCAAAAGATTGCTACAGCTATCTAACAGCAGCAAATTGACCTCAAAAGTGACATGTTATGCTAGCTAGACATTGCTAAATCTGTTTGTACTGTCTAATATCAATTTGCCTAGTTGAAGCTACTTTCTCTAGTCTTTTCTCAAGCATTTTGAAGCATAGTTATTGTGGCTGTTACAAATTCATCATTGCTGTTGTAAACTGTTGTATTGCTGCAATTTTATATCAGCTAGTATATTTTTTAAGAGTTCATTGTCTTATGAAGCATTAACTTCATTTTGGTACTTGGAAAGTGCCATTTTTCTATTTTGTTGTCTTGTTCTGGGCAGGTACACAATATTATTCATTTGTTTCGTCTCTATAAGACATAAAAGAACCCTTTGAAATTGAGTGCCCTGTGAGAGGGGGGGCACTTTCTTATACTTTGGCCTTAGCCTTCTCAAACCCTTAGGGCACTGGGGACGTCTCCCCTGGGGTACATTGATATACTCCTAAATAGAAAGGGGTTTCCTATTAAGGTGACAGTGATAGGTCACTCCCTGTTACGCCAATCTTGCTTTCACTTGCCTTGGCTTTTGGGCAAGTACAGATTGTGCAATATCAGTTCCAATTGTGAAGTGTTGTAGTGATTTCTAGGTTCCGATGGGTGAAGGATGACAAGTCAAGTACAATGTTGAGTCGGTGAATTATTCTTCCAATGTGACACATGGCAGTTAGTTGGAGGATAACCATCTATATGAGGTTCTAAAATGGCCTTGTCCTAAAACCCTAGCTCTTACTAGTTTGACTTCTCAAATTTGCCTTACCATAATTGTCATCCAAAAACCTAATTTGAATTGTCGTGTTTAGGTGTCATTTTTGCTTTAGTTTGACTTTCCAACAATTTAGTTCAAGTTGCCAAATTTGATCAAGCAAAAACCCTACTTCATATAAGCATCCATACTTTGTAACATTGCTAATTCTGCTAAGTCAAAAAAAGGCCTTAAAGAAAGACTCCTGGTGATAACTTGGTCAATCAAAGACGTTAAGTTGACAGCCTTTGTATACTTAGCAGCCTTCCTAATCTTATCAAGCTTTTAAAGCCTAATCGTGCTATATCTCATCCTTGCATGTAAAAAAGACTTAAATGAAGATGTGTTGTTGCTAATGACTACTAAACATAAAAGCCTAGGTCAACCTCCCGTATCATGATTAGCATGTGCTGAGTTATCTAGTCTTAGCCTTAATTCCTAATTCGATCTGCCTGCACTAGATATCTTTTGGAACTTTATCATCCAGGGTTTGAGCTCATATTTTAGCAGGAAAATTATGTGCATGTCAGAGATCAGCAAACTTGTGAATTGTGACAGCAGCAAATCAAGTGTCATAATTCTAGAAACAATGCCAAAATTACCAGAGTTCAGTGCTATGCTTTTGTTTGAGGAGGATCGCTATAATAGCATACATTCCAGGCGTCTATTATGGTTATTGTAGCTAATTCAGCACTGCGAGTTGTTATAGACAGCAAGGTCTCAAAATATTTGGAAAAAGACAGCAGCTACAGGAGTTAAGATTTGGCAAATTACCATGCGTGAAATTGATAAACAGCAGTTACCAAAGCTATCTGTTTAGCCTTCCAAGCATTTAATGTATGGAAAATCAATGCTGTACGATATTTTTGGGAAAGTTGGCAATTGTATTAGAGGAAAATTGATGGTGGAATCAGCAAACAGCACTACATCAAGACTTGTATTCTTGGAAACAGTGCTACAGTTAGAAGGAATCAACAAACGAGAGAAATAGCGGCAGCATATCAATTGTGATAATTCTGGAAACAACACTAAGGCTACTGGACTAGGCTAACTGGGATCATTTCCTATGTGGCGAAGAATGGAAACAACAGCCAGTAAACAGCCATATGCCACATAAGAGCAGCAACTTAAAACCTCTATTTTTGGCAGCTTTTCGAGTTACAAGAGGATTCAATTTGGAAATAGGGTTACCTGTTTTTAGCCTGCCATGAGTAAACAGCAAATACAAAATCATCCAATTAGCAGGACAACACAGTTGGCAGCCATGCAGACTTTGTCAAATTGGCATGCGTTTCCTTCTTTTTTCCACAGATAATTAGGGCGAATGGACTCCCTTGGTTTGTCTCTTTAAAGTTTACATATACAGTTTGGAGATGAGGTTGAGGGGTTAGACAGTGTTTTACGAGGAGATTACGGCAGCAAAGTACTCATCATCCTTTCACCTTCTGTCTACAGACCGCCTCCATCATTGCATGCTACTGGACCAATGGCAGCCTGTCATGTGTTGTCACTACGATGTAATCCATGTCTCTTGATTAATACATTGATTTGGTTCGCTTATGCCTTCTCTATGGCTCTTGGAGTCTCTTGGTTGACATTAGTTTGATAGTATTGCAGTGCTTCGGTTGGCTCTCATGCACGTACTTTGAATTATTATTCACTTAAGGAAAATACTCTCTTCGTTCCATTTGTTTCATTTCACTGTTATAATTGACTTAGGAATCTGATCTCAACCATCTTGAAATTTTACTAAGAATTTACCCTTGTTCTTGACTGCTTTCAGGCATCTTAAGAGTGAGTTTAGTGTCAGTGTGCTAACCAAATTCGATTCTTTGCATATTTGTTTGTTTGATAACATTCAAACCCTAGGGACACCCCCCTAAGACTAGAAAACCACCAATTCGAATGGAGAGGCATGTAGCAGTGACAGGGCTAGATGGACTATAATTATTAGACATATCTACTGGTGCAAATTTGCATGATAACAATGCCCTGTTCTTGATTTTGTCTTTTTTCTTACTGATCCAAATGCATAATTTTTTTGTGTTTCCAACATATCTGCGGTAGATTTTTCAGTTTCCCTTACCCAGTAAATATGGCATTGATTCTCAAATGGCGAAACACATTTCAGTGATAGGCAAAGGTAACAGTCAGAATCCAACTCTTGAGCATTATAAATGAAATAAACAAGAGAAATATTGCATTTGACAAGTTGTTGTGCAAGAGATATTTTCTGACTAGAAGGAACATGAGCAACCCTTTTACATGATATTCTACTTTCTGAAGGATTGTACAAAGTAGTTGCAACAAAATACAAAATGACTGATCTAACGAATACCTGCAAATTAGCTCCTCCTTTGCATTGTGTTCCCTCCAGGCGATATTCATGCATCAGCCAATCTGTTCGTTCTCCATGCGGAGCACGGCCTTTGTGGAAGACTAATGTCTTCTTCGTACCAATTTTATTAGAGCGAGAACTCACTTTACGGTCTTTTCCAGTAGCTTTCCAGTAACCTGCTTCAGTTGCTCTATTTGAGCGTGACCCATTGGGATATTTACGATCACGAGGACAAAAGAAATACCACTCTAAATCTCTACTTGGCAAGAATGACTTCTCTGAAAAAAATGAGATAGTGAAGTTAGCCAGAAACAAATTGGAATTTGGACATATAGAACATTGCAAAGCCTATATACTATAAGTATGAATAAATTTTAATTTCAACATAGAACAAACAGTTAAAAGAATAACAATAGTTTGAACAACTGCTACAATTCCTTTTAATCCTATAAACAGCCTTCTAAGGGATGGATTCCCACAAGTGGTTAAAGTGGGAAAAAAATTGGAAACGGGCACTATAAATGAAAAGGCATATACGTGTTTGATATTACCATTTATGGGAATCCAACAACTCAGGAAGAGACCTAATGGAAACCCCGACAACTGGAAAAGCAGTGACACTGATGTGTGCACAAAATAAGACAATACTGATTCTTTTACATTACCAGTTGTCATATACAAAACATGTGCCATTTTTGCTTGCATCAATGAGGCAAATATAGTTATAACTCTCAAGAGCACATTGCATGCAATACTCACATTCAGTCCCTACTGGATGGAATAGGCTTTACCAAGACAAAAAATTTATAGAAATTTAAATTCTTTAGCTCACCAAGAAAAATTGTTAGCCAGATTGTATATTGAAGTGAGACCTTAAAGTTTAAACAAATCAATATACAATTCCTACAAACCTGCTATATTGACTATTTAGCTAAATTAAGCAATGTTGCAATGCAACCCCGAGGTTATGGAATAAGACTTTAAAACATGAGAAACCGCATCCCCAAGGCTGCAAATAGCCCAAAGCCAACAACCCATAGGTTGCATTATAGTTGCTGAACACAAGAAATATAAGACAGGAAAAATTCCAAGAAATAGAAGACAGAAAGGCACAAAGATTGCCCGAGGAAGGTGAACAATTGGAAGCCAAACAAATAGCCTTTAGCCTTCCAAATTATTAACCCATTGATATTATAGCTCAACAGGAGAACCATTCTACATATATGTTACCGGTAAGACAAAAGTAAGGTTAGATAGTGTTCGCTTGGGAAGAACAAGTGTAAAAGCTGTGACTCTTGTAATACAAACTCTGTAATAAAATATTGTTCACAAGAATTCCTGGTGTAGCATTATGAGTATGTACAGTGTGTTGTTGCATATCTGTTGCATGATCTCTATAATACAAACTTTGTACTAAAGTAATGTTTATAAAGATTCCTAGTGTAGCATTTTGAGTATACACACTATAGTGTTGCTTATTTGTTGCATGTGTCTGATTCTAATTCCATAGACTTGAACCAGAACACATTTATGCTTGGAGAATTACAGTTATGTAATGCCTTGTGGAACCCTTTTAAAGTCATAAGCTAAAAGCACTTGAAACATTAGAGCCCCAAGTCCACTTCATAGTCAAGTAAAGTGTGCATACTTCCACCACTGGAAAGTGGATACTGTAAATAGCTTAGCTCTTAGCTTTTCTTCTTTTAGCTTTATCCTCCCCTATTTACTTTATTTGGACAATATATATTTAAAGGAGCCAAGTGCGCAAGCTATACATGTCACTTGTGCTAATATTGCACACATATTATTTTGCTTCTTTGTCCATACAAAATATCAGAAAGTGTCACCAAGAATCACATGAAAGGATTGTCTATAGGAAACAATAGTTGTCTCATAAACCCGGATATTCATCAACAGGTGTTGACAAACTCATTAACTCTCTAAAAAAGTCTTCAACTGTTATGAACCTAATTTAAAGAAAAGACTACTGGAAACTAGTGTTGGCCTTCTAAAGATTATCTCACAACCTGGTTTTTTCGAATGCACTTTCGAAACTTGACAATTGATCACTGAAGCACATGTGGCACATATAATCAATAACTAGTTGTTCTCTGAAATCCAGTGATGAGCAATTTGTTGGTTGAAATGGATAGCAGGCCAATAATCTATTGGCAGATATGGTTGCTGAGAGTTCTTTAAAATTTGATGTTTGATTGTGCTTTTCATAAAATCTTCCAAGGGGAAAATTTGACCTGACGCTTTCTGAAGGGACCATCTCAACAATATCAACACCCAAAATCTATGTTGAACCTTCAATATTTTACTCCTCTCCCTTGATGGTATCAAAATCAGGGAGTGCATCCCTGGGTGTGGGTTGTACCCATCGATTCTCCAAAACGATGCACCCTGTGCAGGAAGAACTATCATTAAAGAAAGGATCTTCAAAACCCTTCTCCATTCAATGAACTATTCCTGTCCTCACTCTTAGCCTATGTAAATCTTCAAGTTATAGGAGCAATCTCCTCTGACAATCTCCCAATTTATAACCTAAATTGTAGCTGAAAACCTGAAATGAATATGCTATCAATTGGGGCTCTGATACCACAGTTATGAACCTAATTTGTTAAGACCCTACTGCTCTGCACCCAAAACTGTTATGCACCCCAGAACTGCACTAGCAATGAAATAATAGAAGGTTTAGCATAATAACAAAAACATAGTTTTGCGATAACAGCAGTAGATTCAGAAATAACAGCAGGATTTTCAAGAAAACAGATTCTGCAATTTTTATTAGCAGTGGATCCAATGCTCAGATCAACTAAAAGATAAAGATTTCACCACCCAGAATCCTCAAAGGATAAGGCAGATCAGTGAACACAAGTAGCTATTTGCACTGTAACCAAAAATCCGATATGAATCTGCTATCAATTGGGGCTTTGCTACCACTGTTATGAGCTTAACCCAGAAATCTACTATTATAACTGATATCTGAACAAAATGAAATCTGAAATCTAGAACAAGATCTGAAAATCTCAACCCAAAATCTGAAATTAACAAGGCAATAACTCGCAACAAAATCTTCAATAATTTAAAAGGTACTAGCAGCAAAGAATCAAACAACAATAACAGCAGAGAACTACCAGCAATTTTAGCCAAACACTGAACAGACTTTGAAAAGCAGAAGTAAATCTTAGCAGGAAATAATTTGCAGTAGAACTTCATATAAACCAGAAAATAAGTATGTTGAACAGAAACTCACTTAAAGGTATGGAAGCCAACTCAAGCCAAATGTAAGGCAGTATGGACACTGCTCTTAAGACCAAATAGCCTCTTCCAGACTACCAGCAAGCTTGACCAAAAGTTCCTACTTCAATGCCTAACCATTTTATAGCTAGTGATCCCACCTTTTTAGAAAGGAGTTATAATCTTTGATGCGTGACACTTATGAGTGGGAGTTGCTACACACTGTCACTGAGTGTAGGTGGAGTTACAAAGGATCCAAGAGGGACATAAATGTGAGCATACATAACAGCAGCCATTAATGTGAGCATGCATTAGTAACTCTCTATACTAAGAAAAGAAAAAAGATGCTCCCAAGCATCATTATCACCTAACAGAGCGGGCCATTTCTAAACATCGTACCACTACTCGATTTGTATGAAAGAATTTTCGTAGGAAAGCCAATGTTGTAGGACTCACTGATTAATCGGCAAGTCAAACTATAAATGAGAAATAGCCGCAAAATGTTGGCAATTTAAAAAAAAACGATTGACTAGCAATTTATTGTAAAAAATCACGAGTGAATCATCCCCAATTTTTTCCAAAAACTCATCTGGCAGGGCACATTCTCCTTATTTTTGCTTGCAGCCTTTGATTCTGTGAAGGAGAACTTCAATTCAATGTGCCAGTAGAGGGGAAACGTGGGGTTTAAATCATGGCTAAGATACTTTGTCAAATTCAGCATTGACTTCCATTCAATTTTTCAAAGTTTATTTCGTAGAACAAGCATATCCCAAGTATGTTTTGTTCTCTTTTAATACAGGTTTTATTGGTTTAGGGTTTGTGGGTTTATTGCAAGAAATGACAGCAATATTATTGTTAGCTTAGACTGAATCTCTTGGTCTGATTTGATGCAAAAAAACAGCTATTCTTTTGCTCTAGGATATATTTATCCTCAACCCACATGTCGAAGAAATTGGACATGTTTTTGGCATAAGAGGAGGCTGTTGAATGGCAGTGTGGCAGGGTCCAATGAAAACTTTGCCCAAAGGTTGTGTCCAGAGGTATTTATCATTTAAAATGCCACCTTGCAAAAATCCCAAGCAAAGACACTGAGCCCTGTCCAAATGTCACCATGGAAATTATAGGACAAATTACAGTGATTGAAGAAACAAGAAGAAAAACGAACAAGCTATGTTGCTTCAACTTGCAGCAAATGGACTACCAAAGAGACCTACAAGCACATGGTGGGGGATGGGAAGTGACATGGGCTTAGTTGCTTCACCTTCTACAAGTAACACATCCTCGTCCTTTGTTCCAAGAACAGAACCTGGGGCACAACCTTCAATCCATTCCGTTGTTAAAAAACGAAAAGGCAAAAGCAGATAGGTTTGTGGGCAGGTGTTTCTTGTAGGGTAACATACCCTTTAGCATTGCCAAAAGCAATCCATTCTACAAGGATTGTTAAAAAATAAAAAGGCAAAAGCAGAAAGGTTTGTGGGCAGGTGTTTCTTGTGGGGGCGACATACCCTTTAGCATTGCCAAAAGCAATCCATTCTACAAGACAATATTTCATGTTGTTGTTGTTGGGCTTGGATATAAGGGCCCCTTACTTATGATGAACTGAGGAGGCCAATTCTTCAAAATGAAAAAGAACAGATTGAATAACTAGAATGGAGTTGAAAAATCGTGGGCATCCACCAACAGCGCAGTTATGTTAAATGGTTTGACAATGGGATGCATAGGACCCTCTTAAATTTCTTAGTTTCTTGTCCCAAGAAAACAGTGCTTATTAATTATGTCACTGCATTTGTTAATGTTAAAGATGCTACACTGTTGTGTAACTTGTTGGGGAAACCCCCTGATATTGAGGCCATTTGCATGGATGAGATTGACCCCACTTTTAATCATGCGGTGGAGACTAAGACCTATTTTGGAGGACACTTGATCGGTTAGATGACCAAGAGCAAGAGGCACCAGAGCATGTCATATAACAACCATTGCAAGACGAGAAGAGTCAAGTATCAGCCTCAGTAAACACCCCCCTCATATATATATATATATGCTCGTTGCCAACCACAAGACCTTCCACTTCTAGAGGAGGACCCACTACATATGCTTTAAAAAGGGGCAAAGAGCATTGATAGTATCATAGTAGATATATTTATATATGTTGTAAATTTGTTCAGACTTCAATTTTGACACTTTACCCTCGGCAACTACCAAGTACGATGTACATAATACATGATAGTACATCTTATCCATCTAGCTTTTTTACATATTTGTGAGGCAATGTGATTATTTGATATTGTTTTAAGTCTATATTTTAATTTAGTTGATAAAAAACAAATGTTATGTATACTTTTTTAATGTCCACTAATTATTTGCTATGTTCACCAAGTTTTTGCGGCGTTTAATGAGTTTTTCCTAAGATTTTCTCAGGTCAACCATTCAAGGCCCCAGGCAAGTTATTCAGTCTGAGTTTTGCAACACTGGGTGAAGCAACACTATTTTAAGCATAGTCAACTAGGGGATTACAACATCACAGAAAATGGACCTTTCATAGAACGTTGAAACAATTCAATAACAAATGGCAACAAACGATAAAGGTAAACACTTCAAGAAGAAAGTCATTTTACCCTTCTTAACTGCAACCAATAATAAGGAGCCATGATAGGGTGGTTAGAAGGCCTAGTAGCAAAGCAATGGGAGTTTCTAGCTCTGGAAACACTAAGAAGCATGTTTCATGGACCTTAACAAAATGTACAAAAGGAACTCCATGAAGAAACCCATATAGCATTTTCATATTTTAGCAACAACCTCTTCCTGTATGTTGCCCACTCCTCCTTTTACATAGGGATGTCCAAGAAGGCTTTCACTATAAGCCCTTTATCTATGCCACCATGTGAGGATAAGCTTAGGATGTCACTATGGGAAAACAAAATTACCAAGACAAAATCGCAAATGGATAGTCAAGATAAACTTGGATGATGGAAGGATGTTTTCTCATTGCCATGGATCAATGGATAGAGATATATATCATCACTCGCTAACATCATCTCCTCATCTTTTAGTAAGCCCCTTACTCTTCTAAACGTGTCATTGTACTAGAAAGCACTAAAACCTTACAATCTGATATTCTTAATGACACCATACCAAAGGTTGGATCTTCCAACATACAACAAGTGGTAGCCAAATGCAATCCATGTCATGCAACTAAGTAAATAACTCAAAGCAAGCACAGACATGTATATTTATAGTATGGTTTTTAAAACCAGTCTGAAACGTTAACTGACCGCAAAATCGGTCGAGACGATGAGGAAGGGGGAATCGAACTGGCCATCAACCCGGACCAGTGCCCAATTTGGTATCGAAGCCAATTCGATACCAAACCGGTCAAACCGTCCGGATCAAAGGTTGCTCGACCAATCGGATAGAGGACCCACCCGCGGACTCCAAAAATTATAAAAAAAAAAAAAANGAAACGTTAACTGACCGCAAAATCGGTCGAGACGATGAGGAAGGGGGAATCGAACTGGCCATCAACCCGGACCAGTGCCCAATTTGGTATCGAAGCCAATTCGATACCAAACCGGTCAAACCGTCCGGATCAAAGGTTGCTCGGCCAATCGGATAGAGGACCCACCCGCGGACTCCAAAAATTAAAAAAAAAAAAAAAAACTAAAATCTAAAACCTAATCTAACCTACACACCAACTATTTGTGGACCCCCCAACCCCCTTACTACCTCACATATCACACAGCAGTCACTCATCAAAGAGTTGGTGCGTTTGGAGTTTTGCGCAACCGCCTACAGTTACATTCAGCAACTTCAGCCGCATTCAAATTTCACATAGTAGTCTACATCCAAGTTATTCACTTAGTAGGAGCGGCCAGCAGGTATTCATAGTAATTAGTTATCTGTTGCAAAGAGTTTCTTTTTACCATCCCCAGCAAAAAGAAAACTAGAAGTGCAATGCTTTTCTTGGCAATGGAATATTGTTTTTTACTGGCTTCACTGTTAGATTTCATTGATGACATTCTCTCCTAGGGGTTGTAGTTGAGTAACTCAAGGAATTTTGGGGTTTCTACATAAGCTTCATACACACACCTATGATTATGTATAGTGGATTGTATCCGGTCACTCTGTGTTAGGATATTTAGACACTTAGAAGTTAGTTAAGATCTACTTGGTCTAATGTGTCGTTAGGTAAAAGTGTGTTTCTTTATTGTGCATTAATATGCATTTGTAGTTAGGAAATCCGACGGTCACGATATGTTCCCGACATAGAGTGATCCGACGGTTCATATTCTCCTCGACCTTAACAGCCATTGATCCGTGGCTTAACACCTGATTGGTCCATATCTCTATTTAAGGAGCATGGAGGGTCATTTGTCGATGATCAATTGTGAGAAACTCTCTTGTAAAATCTCTCTGTAATCTTTTTCTTTTGCAAATAAACTGCTCCAAATGGCCGCGTTGGCTAGGGCCGTGGATGTTTCCCCGTAGGAGTTTTACCACGTCAAAACATCGATGTGTTGATCTTTGATCTGGTTGTGTGAGTGGTCACTGAAGGTGTTCGTCCTCTGTTGGAATACCTGTGTTGTTGAACATGGTATCAGAGCCTGTTTGAAGACCCGCTCCTGTTGTAGATCGAGATCGAGAAGCCGGGTTGTCTCATCTCCATTTTCTACCATTTCCATACATTTATGGGCTGAGAGGAGTGTTCCATTGCGTCCTGAGCACTCATTTCAATCAAGAACACTTTTTTGTTTCACTCGAAAAGGTTTTCG